>JARBWK010000004.1:187709384-187736468 GCA_030556195.1 Anolis apletophallus
GGCATCGCCAGCACCGAGGAGGGAGACCAGGCTCCCAGAAGAGGCACCTTGCCTGCCTTGGCCATGGCTCTTCTTCAGAAAGCCTCCTCCATTGGCGCTGGCTCCCCCAGCGGGAGCGCCCCACCTTTCCTTGGCACAACAGAGAGGTTCAAATGCGCGCGGGCCGGGCACTCGCCCTCCTTCCCTCTGCTGCCCTCCTGCTTCTCCCTCCCTCCTCCTCAGGTCACGCTGCGACGGCACTGAGGATGGAGGCGGGAGCTGTGTCAGGGCAGCCTGAGGAAGCCCGGAGGAAGATGCGCCGCATGCAGGGCAGAAACACCACTATGAAATCCAGCCCTGGCTGCGCGATCGACCAGTTACAGGACCGCGATCGACTGGTTGATCGCAATCGACGTTGTGAGCAGCCCTGACCTACACCATTCCCACCATCTACTAAATTAGTGGCTTGATTTCTGTGAGAGATTTGTATTGCAGGATTGGAAAAGTATGTGGGAAAACGAGTTACAAAAGATGAGAAATGTGGTAGAGACAATAGGGAGATCAAGCCATAAGAAATAATATACAAAATGTTATATAGTGTATAGGATGGAAATGTCTAAAGATAAAGATAAAAAGATTGCCTCAAAAATAAATAAATAAATATATGTAAAAGTAAACAATCCTCGTGGGGGTGGTGGGAAGTGCAAATGTTTTGTGTGTGTATGGTATGTTTTTTTTTGTTCTGTGTTTTAAAAATTAATATATATATATATATTAAAAAATAGAGAGATTTGTATAGTATCTGATAGCTTTCACAGCCCTCCAAGATCCCCCCCTTAATCTGTCCTGGGTGCAGGGCCGGTTCAACCATTAGGCAAACTACGCCATTGCGTAGGGCGCCATCTTGGAAGGGAGGCGAATTCCTGCCCGCCGGGCGCCGCTGCTCCCGCGGCATTGCAGAGCGAGGAGTAGCCTTCAAGGCCCCTCCTCTTGCTCTCCGGGCTCCCGCCGGCATCTTCTCCCATTGGGCATTGCAGAGGGCAAGGGAGAGCGCTCCCCCCCTCTGCAATGCCCCGTGGAAGCCGCCGGGGCGGAACCAGGAAGCAAGAGAGGAGCCTTCGAAAAGCCCCTCCCTCTCGCCCCCTCCCAGGCTCCCGCTGGCGGCTTCTCCCATTGGGCTTGCAGAGGGCAAGGAGAGTGCTCCCCTGCCCTCTGCAATGCCCGTGGAAGAAGCCGGGCGGGAACCAGGAAGCGAGAAGAGGAGCCTTGGCCCCTCCTCTCGCCTCCCAGGCTCCGCTGGCGGCTTCTCCCCATTGGGCTTGCAGAGGGCAAGGGAGAGTGCTCCCGCCCTCTGCAATGCCCCGTGGAAGAAGCGCGGGCGGGAACCAGGGAAGCGAGAAGAGGAGCCTTCGAAAGCCCCCTCCTCTCGCCCCTCCCAGGCTCCGCTGGCGGCTTCTCACATTGGGCATTGCAGAGGGGAAGGGAGAGTGCCCCCCTGCCCTCTGCAATGCCCCGTGGAGGAGCAAGCAGCAAAATAATGTTGGGGGTATTTTTTTGGGGGGGCGCCAAATGTTTGCTGCTTACCATGTCAAATTACCTTAGTCCGCCCTGCCTGGGTGACTTGGAAGGCGCTGAACAGGCTGCGCTCTGGCAACACGAGATGCAGAGCCAACCGTAAGAACTGGGACTACAAAGTGGAGTCCACGACAGAGCAAACTACAGATCACCTACTACAATGCAACCTGAGCCCTGCCACATGCACCATGGAGGACTTTCTTATAGCAACACCAGAGGCACTCCAAGTGGTCATCTACTGGCAGGCATGTAGCCAGGGGGGGGGGCTTCAGACCCCCCCGAAATTCTCAGGGTGGTCCGCGAAAAAGGCCTTACTGGTACATTATTTAAACTGTTATGTTTATTCATATCATGATCTGATCACCATGCTCATTATATCCCACATTAATCGGGTTATTGGGATAACAATACAAAAGGTTTGCTAGGGTAGACCCTCTTCCACCCAGTCTCAGCCCCCCGAACCAAACTCAGCCCCCCCGATCAAAAATCCTGGCCATGGCCCTGTCTACTGGTCAAAGGACATTTAATAGAATGCCAAATTTGCAAACTTTGTGGGTTTTTTTTGTTTTGTTTGTTTAAAATACAATACCACTGTTTGGCTAACTCCTGACATGATAAATAAATAAATCTGTCCTGTGGCTAGACAGAAGGAAGATAGAAAAAATCTGAGCCATCATTATATAAGGGCAGCCTTGATAAAGGTATGGGAAAAATATAAAATCAGATTTTTCCGTAAAACCCCAATGTGGTTTTCCCCTATGGAGGCCCTGAGGAAAAAAGAGTTAGGAGGCAACGACTGTCTAACTTACAAACAGATTTTAAAAAGAGATCGCAATACCGAGTGGGCAATGAAGACCTTGGAAGAACTAAAACAGGAATTTCCGTCTATGACATGGCTAGAATACCACCAGCTATACGAAAGGTATAAGATCGACAGAAGAGTTGGCTTCAAAGAGGACGAATTGTGGGAACCCACAGTCAAAAAGAATAAGAAAAATATTAGCGCAATATATAAAATACTCCTAGGTTGGGAGTCCGAGGAGGAACAAATAAAAGCATGCCATATTAAATGGGCACAGGACCTGGGGCACAACATTCTAACACATCAATGGGAGGAGGTGTGGAACAAGAAACTCAAATACACCACCACCACGGAAATTTCCGAGAATTGGATAAAAATGCAGTTCCGCTGGCACTTATATCCAACGAGAATGGCAAAATTCCATCGAGGAATTTCAAAGAACTGTTGGAAGTGCAGGAAAGAGCCAGGCACTTACTTCCATCAGTGGTGGAAATGTAAGAAGGTCAGGAAATATTGGAAGGAAATCCACGGTGCTATTCAAAAAATCATCGGCATTAAATTTAAATTGGATCCACAGGAGTACCTGCTGGGTATTACTAACCCCGCCCTGAACAGCAACCAAGACAAGATGTTGTTTATTTTAGGAGCATGCGCTAGAATAGTGTTGGCTAGGCACTGGAAACAGAAGACTATCCCCAACCTGGAAGAATGGAAACTAAAGGCACTGGACTTGGTGCAAATGGATGTTATATCGCAGAGACTATGTGGGGAAAAATCCAAACGGACTGGTCGGCTTTTACATCTTTCTTACAAAAGACAGGGAATAAATTTATGACGGACCTAAATGATCTGTAGGTAACTTCAAGAAACCATAATACAGGGGAAGAAATAGACGCTAGAAATTAAGAGAAAATGTTTTCGTTGATGCTGAACCACTTGTACTGGGTATCCCCTTTTGGGAAGTTCGGTTTTATTTGTACCCTGCCCTTTGTGTGATAATCCTCCCGATTGCCCCCTTTTCCCTTCCTTCCCTCCTTGCCCTTCCCTCCTTCACCCCCCTTCCCTCTTTGGATGCCCACACTCCCCCTTCCCTCCTATTGGTCGTCGTGATGTATGTATATATATGGAAAATCCAATAAAAAATTATATATATATAAAAATAAATCTGTCCTTATTGTCTGCTGCGTGAGTCAACCAACTGCTTCACAACAGCTAAGAGAAGGACCAGTTCTGGTGGCCAGGCTTCTGCTGGCCTTTTAATCCCAGTTCCCATGTGTAGGGTCTAGTCCAGGGGTGGGCAATTATTTTTGCCAGGTGTGGCTCTTTTCATGATTGCATCTGGCTCTTCAGAGCAGCCCGGGCCTGTTTCCCAGCACGCAGCGGGGAGGAGTGACGCAAATGCGCCGCGACTGCTGCTTCCACGCCGCCATCGCCGCCTCTTCCTCATCACCCACTGCTCTTGGGGCCCTGCGCCCTCTTCACCGGGGATGGCGGAGCCCGGCAGAGGAGTCTCGTCTTCCTCTTGGTCCTTTGCCATGGGCCTCCGAGGAGGAGGCGGCGGAGACGGGCCTGGCCCTGGCGATATGGACCCGGCCTCGCTGCCCCCGGGGGACGCCCAGCTCATCGCCCTCATCGTCAGGCAGCTAAAGAGCTGCTGCCTCTTCGGCGCCTTCCGGAGGGACTGCCTCGCCGACGTCGACACCAAGGTCTTCTTTGGCCCCGCGTCCTCCTCCCCCTTCCTTCCTTCCTTCGTTCCCTTTATTTTTTCTTCTCTTTTCTTTCATTCTTTTCCCTACCTCTCCCCTTCCTTCTTTCCTCTTCCTTCCTTTCTCCCTCTTCACCCTTTCCTTCTCTTTCCTTTTCCCTCCCTCTCTCCCCTTCCTTCTTTCCTCCATTCTCCCTCCCTCCTTCCCTCTTCCTTCCTTCATTTTCTATTTGTTTTCCCCAAGTCTTCCTTTCCTTCTCCCCTTCTTTCTTTTCTTCTTTCCCCTTCATTTCCTCTCCGAGGGGCCACCACGGAGAAGGCCCTGTCTCTCATTCCAACCAGACACGCTGGCGAAGGTGGCGGGACCAAGAGCAGGGCCTCCCCGGAGGATCTTAGCATCCTTGATGGTCCATAGGGGAGAATTCATTCTGACAGGTAAACTGGGCCGGAACCATATAGGTTTTTGTAGATTAAGACCAGCACTTTGAATTGTGCTCGGAAGCTAATTGGAAGCCAGTGGAGCTGGCGCAACAAGGGAGTTGTGCGCCCCCTGTACCCCGCTCCTGTTAGTAACCTGGCTGCCAAGCGTTGGACTAATTGCAGCTTCCGTTGCTATGTATTGAACGACACTTTAATTCTATAGCAGGGGTAGGGAACCTATGGCTCGGGAGCCAGGTGTGGCTCTTTTCAGGCTTGCATCTGGCTCTCCAGAGCAGCCTGGCCCTCGGTTTCCCAGCATGCAGCTCCCTCTTTCCCTTCCTTCTTTCCTCCATTCTCCCTCTTCCTTCCTCTTCCTTCCTTTTCCCCCTTCACCCTTTCCTTCTTCTTCTCTCCTTCCTTTTCCTTCTTTCCTCCATTCTCCCTCTTCCTTCCTCTTCCTTCCTTTTCCCCCTTCACCCTTTCCTTCTTCTTCTCTCCTTCCTTTTCCCTCCCTCTCTCCCCTTCCTTCTTTCCTCCATTCTCCCTCTTCCTTCCTCTTCCTTCCTTTTCCCCCTTCACCCTTTCCTTCTTCTTCTCTCCTTCCTTTTCCCTCCCTCTCTCCCCTTCCTTCTTTCCTCCATTCTCCCTCTTCCTTCCTCTTCCTTCCTTTTCCCCTTCACCCTTTCCTTCTTCTTCTCTCCTTCCTTTTCCCTCCCTCTCTCCCCCTTCCTTCTTTCCTCCATTCTCCCTCTTCCTTCCTCTTTCCTTCCTTTCCCCCCTTCACCCTTTCCTTCTTCTTCTCTCCTTCCTTTTCCCTCCCTCTCTCCCCTTCCTTCTTTCCTCCATTCTCCCTCTTCCTTCCTCTTCCTTCCTTTCCCCCTTCACCCTTTCCTTCTTCTTCTCTCCTTCCTTTTCCCTCCCTCTCTCCCCTTCCTTCTTTCCTCCATTCTCCCTCTTCCTTCCTCTTCCTTCCTTTTCCCTTCACCCTTTCCTTCTTCTTCTCTCCTTCCTTTTCCCTCCCTCTCTCCCCTTCCTTCTTTCCTCCATTCTCCCTCTTCCTTCCCCTTCCTTCCTTTCCCCTTCACCCTTTCCTTCTTCTTCTCTCCTTCCTTTTCCCTCCCTCTCTCCCCTTCCTTCTTTCCTCCATTCTCCCTCTTCCTTCCTCTTCCTTCCTTTTCCCCCCTTCACCCTTTCCTTCTTCTTCTCTCCTTCCTTTTCCCTCCCTCTCTCCTTCCTTCCCTTCTTTTCCTCCATTCTCCCTCTTCCTTCCTCTTCCTTCCTTTTCCCCCTTCACCCTTTCCTTCTTCTTCTCTCCTTCCTTTTCCCCCTCCCTCTCCCCTTCCTTCTTTCCTCCATTCTCCCTCTTCCTTCCTTTCCCCCTTCACCCTTTCCTTCTTCTTCTCTCCTTCCTTTTCCCTCCCTTGCCGTAACCCTTTGAGTCACCGTAGTTAGTATTCTAGTGTCTAGTGCCGTCTTGGATGGGTAACAGTAGGAGACTCCGTATTATCCGACGTTTTCGTTTATCCAACGTTCTGCTGGCCTGTTTATGCCGAATAATCAAGACTACTCTAATTTACTGCGAAAGTGATACAAGAGCAAACTGCTGTTCTTTGAAAAATTAGGGCTTCAAAGTTTCAGATTTTCACCATAGGTTTTGGCATACACATTAAAAACAGAATGACTTGTGGAACTATCCCAAGTTGTTGATATGAGGGCGGGTCAATAAGTCCATGGCTCTTTGAATTTCCCGCCTCTTAACTGAAAGGGCAACTCTGCTCCTGTCAAGAGGCACCTGTCAGTTGACTCCTGTCAAAATTTGAACAAGCTGCGTCATTTAGTTTGTGTTTGACAGCCATTGATAGCAGACTACCGTGTGATTGGAGGAGAAAATGGAAAAAAGTGAATTTTGTGTGCTCATTAAGCATCATTTTTTGCGGAAAAACCCATCACTCAAACCAAGGCTAAGCTTGATAAATACGATGGGGACTCTGCACCACCAATTTCAATGGTAAAAAAGTGGTTTACTGAATTTCATTGTGGCCGTACAAGCACGGAAGATGGCGAACGTTCTGGATGCCCAGTTGGGGTCTCTACACCCAAAAGAAATTGGAAAAAAAATCACGATATGGTGTTGGCCGATCGGAGATTGAAAGTGCGAGAGATTGTGGAAGCCATAGGCATCTCACGTGGCTCAGTGGCTTCAATTTTAAATGATCACTTGGGTATGAGAAAGCTTTCCGCAAGATGGGTGCCGCGTTTGCTCATAATCAACCACAAACGCAATCATGTGACAATTTCGCAGAGTGTTTGCCATTGTTCAACCACAATATGGATGAGTTTTTGCACCGTTTCGTAACCATGGACGAAACATGGATCCACCGCAACACACCAGAGACCAAACAGCAGTCAAAACAGTGGGTTTCTCGGGGTGAATGGGCGCCAAAGAAGGCCAAGGTAGGTTTGTCAGCCAATAAAATCATGGCGTCCGTTTTTTGGGATGCACGTGGTATAATCCACATTCACTACCTTCAAAAGGGTAAAACAATCAATGGCGAATATTATGACAACTTATTGGGTCGATTTAATGAGGATTAGGGGGAACGACCGCATTGGCCAAGAAAAAAGTTCTTTTGCACCAGGACAATGCAAGAGTACACATATGTGAAGTTTCCATGGCAACAATCCCATGAATTGGGATACTAATTGTTCCCTCATCCGCTCTATTCTCCGGATTCAGCCCCGAGTGACTATTTCTTGTTTCCAAACCTGAAGAAATGGCTCGGCGGAAAGAGATTTGACTCCAACGATGAAATCATCTCACAAACAAATACCTATTTTAATGACCTCGACAAATCTTAATTTTTGGAAGGGATAAAAAAATTGGAGAAACGTTGGACAAAGTGTATAGAGCTCAAAGGAGACTACGTTGAGAAATAAAATGATTTTTTAATCCAAAAACCTGCGTTCCATTCAAAAAGTCACGGACTTATTGACCCACCCTCTCACAATGCACGATAAACCGGTTTACTCGCTGGGTTACGCATCAGTACAATTATGGAGTATACTAGCTGTACCCGGCACGCGTTGCTGTGCCCTATGTAGTTGATGTGAGGAAGTCTGAGTATGTTTTTGTTTGAAATGATGTATGTGTTTTGCGTGTGTATATATGTGTATACTTTTGTGTGTGTGTGTGTTTTTTGGGGGGGGATGTGTGTGTGTATATTGGTGTTTGTGTATGGTTTTTGTATGTATATATATGTGTGTGTATATATGTGTATGTGTGTATGTATATTTTTGTGTGTATTTGTATGTATGTTTTGTGTATGTGTGTAGATATGTGTGTTTATTTATGTGTATGTGTTTTTATTGGTGTTTATGTGTATGTGTAGTTGTATATGTATTTGTGTTTGTATGTCTTTGTGTATGTATTGTTGTTTGTGTGTGTGTGTATATGGGTATGTGTGTTTGTATGTGTGTGTTTTTGCGTTGTTTTGTTTAGGAGTTGGTTTGTTTTGTGTTGTGGGTTTTGTCAGCTTGCCTACCTCTGTGATGGTCGTTTCTTCTGCTCCCTGTTCGTTTGTGTTTGCCAGGTCCTTGTTGAAGGGGGGGCCGATTGGGGACCTTTGGTATGAGGGCTGTTGAGTTGGTTGGGGTGTGCGGTGTTGCTTGTGGTGGGACCTGTTCCGGTTGCGTGTCTGGTTCTCTCTGTGGTTTGGGTGTAGTTCTGTGTTGTGTCTGGTAAGTGGGAAGGAGGGGGGAGAGTGGGCTTTGCGGTGTCTTCTGGGAAATGTAGTTCCTTGTTGATGTTTGCTGTTTTTGTCGTTTCTGTGTGGTTTTTGGATGTGGGTTGTGTTGGCGGCGTGGTCGTGGGCTCCTTTGCCTCCTCCGCCGTCTTGTAGTCGCCTATGGACCCGATCCGCACGGGCGATGCCGGGATAAAGGCGGCGACGGAGGCTCTTGCGCGTCCCGGTTTCGGGCCCCGCAGGGAGGCAGGGGAGGAGGGCGAGGAGATTGCGGAGGAGGTGGATAGGACGCTGTGCGCGCAGGCCAGGTCCAATGACTATTGAGAGACGGCGGGAAAAGTAGGCGGCAGGAAGGAACTACATTTCCCAGAAGACCCCGCATGTCTTGGTCGTCTTGTGCGCTGCCTGCTGGGCCTCCTGCGCTGGCTCCCTGCGTGTCCCAGATCCGTTGTTCGGCCGTGGCGTTGTTTTTTGCCGTTTTGATCCCGCGGCGTGTCTTTCGCCTCCTTGGTTTCGTTGTTAGCGGCGGAGGAGGGGGGTATGGCGTCGGCCGTGGTGATCGTGTTCGGAAGTGGCGTAGAGGCGGCGAAGGTGGTCGAGAAGGCTGCGGAAGAGGTGTGTTTGGGGTTTTTTTTCCAGTGGGGTTTTGGGCAGGTATGGAGGGGGCTTGTGGATTGGGCCTTGCTGGGGTGTGGTTTTATGTTGCGCATGCGCGGTACTGTGATGTTTTGATGGCGGCCATGTTTTGTGTTCGGGTTTTTGCGCATGCGTAGTAATGTTGTTTTTCGGGGATGTTTTGGGGGTGTTGTGTGTTGTTTTGGGGTGTTTTCGTGGGTGGAGTATGTACCTCGGGGTATGGTTTAGTGGCCCTGTTTTTTTCGTGTGTGTGTGAAATGTAGTTTTTGCGTGCATTTGCCTCGTTGCACGACCACTTCCTTTTTATATATATAGATAGATTGGTGCATCAACACAGCTATGGGATAGAGTCCCATTCCACTGTGAAAAGAGAAATGTTCTACAACAATGAGGTTTATGGACCTTTTTAGAAGTGTGGAAATGGGCTGGTTGCCTTTTTAAACCAATCTCATCTTCAGCTTATAAACCTTATCACAGTTTGAGACTTTTCCAGCCGCAGAGCCTTTCAGAATAACAAAGATGACCAGAGATCAGATCACACAAAGCAGACCACTTGGCCAATTCAAACAAGGGGGGCTGTACATGTCTTGGCATTCAAAGGTGAGCGCAGGACCGCCGCCAAATTAGAATGATGCCTGAGCCAAAAGCTCTCATGGCAACAGTCCAGTCCATTGTGTATCCCGGAAGCCTCTGCCAATGCCTCTTCAGCCAATGAGAAAACACTGCTGTCTCTTATAATGGCGTGAATTAATCTAAGACTTCTTTTCCCACAATGTGGTGCGCTGCAAACATCTCCTTCAATAAAACATTCAGGATCTTTACTTCTCTAAGCCAGTGATTTTCAACCTTTTCTGAGCCGCGGCACATTTTTTACATTTACAAAATCCTGGGGCACACCACCAACCAAAATGACACAAAATGACACTCTAACACAGGGATTGGGGGTGATTTACCTTGGATCTGGGAGTTGCAGTGCGCCCTTATCCAGAGGGCATTGAACCAAGCCAACGCTCGATCTGGACTAAACTTGGCACATAGAGCCAATGTGCCCAACTGTGCATAGAGGCAGGGATTGTGGAATAATTGCCATTTTTCAAATGGGAGTTGTTGCTTTACCTGGATATAGAGAGTCCCAGAAAGCAGCCGACGGGCTCGGCGCACTCCGCTCCCAGCCAGTGTGGCAAGACTTCAATGCACAGGCGCAAAGCCCTACCAAGTGTACGGGCACGAAGGCCTATTGCAGCCTTCAAATGGTCTGTGGTGTGGCAGCATCCTCTTTGGCTGTCGGTACACTCTCCTTCCTCTCTCAGCACCGAAGGCTGAAACCAGGGGCACCGAAAAGGAAAGAGAGTGCACCGAGGGCCCAGGTATGGACAAGGACGCCACCGTGCCATGTACCAGTAAGGCCTTCTTGCAGACCACCCTGAGGATTGGGGGGGGTGCTGAAGCCCCTCAAGCCCACCCCCTGGCTACATGCCTGATGCTGGAGAAAATGGAAGGAAAAAGGAAGAGGGGCTGACCAAAAGCAAGATGCAAGGCCGGATCATGGCCTTTTGGCACCCTAGGCCAAAGGCTCTGCCCTTGGCTCTGCCCCTGGCTCCTTGCCGGCGCAAGGAAGAGGAGGAAGGAAAGCCCCACCCCCGGAGCCGCTGCCGCGCATGCGCGGCAGTGGCCCCAAGGGCGGGGCCTCCCCACGGCTCCTCCCTCCCTCCTAAAGTCACCATGCCGGCCTCAGAAGTGGCCGAAATCGCCCTTTTCAGGGCGGCATGACGGCTTTAGGAGGAAGGGAAGAGCCGTGAGGAGCCTCCCCACGGCTCCTCCTTCCCTCCTAAAGCCACCATGCCGGCCTGAAAAGGGCGATTTCGGCTGCTTCTGAGGCCGGCATGACGGCTCCCCACGGCATCGGCTCCGGGGGTGGGGCTTTCCTTCCTCCTCCTCGCGCTGGCGAGGAGGCGGGGGCGGAGCCGAGGACGGGGACAGAGCCTTTGGAGCCGATGCGAGCAGAGCAGGGGGGGGGCGATGGGGCGGCCATAGATGGCGATTGGACTTGGGGCGGTCCGGATCTGCTGTCCCCCCATGGCTGCTGCCCTAGGCCATGGCCTAGGGCAGTGTTTCCCAACCTTTTTTGAGCCGCGGCACACTTTTAACATTTTAAAAAATCCGGGGGCACACCACCAACCAAAATGACACAAAATGACACTTTAACCCAGTAAAGAACGGCTGGGGGTTGGTGGCCTGCTGGGAGCAGCTGCTGGGAGTGCGAAGCCGGGAGGGGCGGAGCCAGGCTGCACCATGCCCCACCCCTACCCCGGCTTCACCTCTCCCAGCAGCTGCTCCAGCCTTGAGGGGCAGTGCCAAGCCAGCGGTGCCAGAGCCAGCACAATGCTGGCTTGGCACTGTCCCCTCAAGGCTGGAGCAGCTGCTGGGAGTGCGAGCCGAGGGAGGGGGCAGAGCCAAGCCGCGCCATGCCCCGCCCCCTCCCCCAGCTTCAGCTCTCCTACAGAGGAGGAGCATGGACGGGCTTCAGTGGGCGGGGCTCCTCCTCCACGCGGCTTCAGTGAGCGAGGGGCGAGAGTCATGGCGGATTGGAGGCTGGCTGGGGAAACGGCCGAAGGAGGCGGCGCCCCGGACCTTTCTTCTTTTACTTCGCCACTGCCTGGCCCTTCCTCCCCCCCCCCAAGCAGCAGGAGTTCAGCAGGAGGGGGGAGGAAGGGGGGGCAGAGAGCTTTTCTCGCGGCACAGCAGGAGGTCCGTCACGGCACACTAGTGTGCCAAGGCACACTGGTTGAGAAAGACTGGCCTAGGGTGGCCTTATGGGTAATCCGGGCCTGGCAAGATGGATGGGTGATATTCTTGAAGTGACTGGCTTGACCTTGAAGGAGCTGGGGGTGGCCATGGCTGAGAGAGAGAGAGCTCTAGCGTGGGCTGGTCCACAAGGTCACAAAGAGTCAGAAGCGACTGAATGAATAAACAATTTTGAATTTGTCCATGCGAACACATGTTCCAGATTCAAGACTATGAACAACAACAAAACAAGAGATTGGGAATTAATTTTGCGGTCTTTTTGACTGAAGGCAATTCATTCCTATTGGGAACGAAAGAAGACTTTTCATGGGAAACTGAACCTGCTCTATTCCAAGAGCGTGACGCTTGGCTTAAATGAGGGCGAGAATGAGCAATATGTGTTTTTAGTCTGGAGTTCTGAGAAGTAAATACAAACCAGGCTCAATTACCGAAAGCTTTATGCCAAGGCATATGGATCGAGCATTCTCCTTTGCGCTATTATTTCGGAATGCGATTCATATTAAAATGCAATTTAGAAATCACTGGCAGGTAAGTAAAAGCACAGATGGCTGTCGCTTAAAGAATACACTCTTAAAACCTGCAGAGGAGTTGAGACAGGCCGGTTTAGGGAAATGCAAACATAAGGTTGTTTGAACATCCAGGGCAGAACAGCCTCAGAAATACTTTCCCACTTGAATGGCTTTTAAACGCAAATACAATATGTAGCAAGGGCAGACACTGGGGAAAGGTCAGACAGGCAAGTGAGGAAAGTACTTCTAAATCAAGCAGGCCCGGAAATAAGCACCCATCTCCTTGACGTGAAGTTCTTTTGTTCAAGAACGACTGGTTTAGGGAAATACCCTTGCAGTGATATGTAAGTTTCAGTTTACATCCCAGTAACAGCGCTGCATGCTATGTTTCAGGGCTTTCCAACAGGCGGCCCGCGGGCCGTACATGGCCTGCCAGCCCCTTGCATCCGGCCCCCCTGCCCTCCTGCAATAAAAATAAAATTTTTTTAAAAATCCCGATTTTTTTTTTAAAATCCCCCCCAAAAGTGCGCATGCGCGCGCCACTTCTGCCGCCCTGACGCTGTGGGAGGGGCCAAGGGGAGCCCACCTTAGCTCCGCCCTCCCTCCTACAACGTCAGCCAGGGTGGCAGAACCGGGAGAAATCGCCGCTTCTGCCGCCCTGGCTGACGCGGTGGGAGGGAGGGAGGGGCCAAGGGGAGCCCTCCTTAGTTCCGCCCTCCCTCCTACAGCGTCAGCCAGGGCGGCAGAACCGGGAGAAATCGCCACTTCTGCCACCCTGGCTGACACTGTGGGAGGGAGGGGCCAAGGGGAGGCCTCCTTAGCTTCGCCCTCCCTCCTACAGCGTCAGCCAGGGCGGCAGAACCGGGAGAAATCGCCACTTCTGCCACCCTGGCTGACACTGTGGGAGGGAGGGGCCAAGGAGGGCTCCTTAGCTTCGCCCTCCCTCCTACAGCGCGTCAGCCAGGGCGGCAGAACTGGGAGAAATCGCCCCCCGCGATAGGCCCCGCCCCCTGTGAGCGGCCCCGCCCCCTGTGAGCGGCCACGCCCCTCGCTGCGGCCCGCCCCGCCACCTGATCAGTCACCGGAATTCCGGCCCTTGGGCTGGTAGAAGTTGGACAGCCCTGCTATATTTCAGAGGAAGGAAGTGGCCACACCACTTTTGAGGGTCCTTCCACACAGACATATAACCCAGAATATCAAGGCAGATAATCCACAATATTAGCTTTGAATGGGAATATCTGAGTCCACACTGTCATATAATTCAATTCAATGTGGATTTTATACAGCTGTGTGGAAGGGGACTAAGTATTCCTGCCCAAGAAAACCCTACAAAATTTATGGTCAGCTAAGTAGAGAGTAGGCTTGGGCAATCCATGGCTCTAAATTGTTCTAAAGCAGTGTTTTTCAACCTTTATTGAGCCGCTGCACATTTTTTACATTTACAAAATCCTGGGGCACACCACCACCCAAAATGACATAAAATGACACAAAATGACACTCTAACACAGTAATACATATAGCTAATATGTTTTTAAATGTATTTATACACTCAGTGTGAAACCTGGGCCTGTTTCGATGAACACAACATAGATATACTGGCAGAAATGGCAGAAAGACACACACGAAGGTCTTGCTGGGAGTTATAGTTCACCCGCAATCAAAGGGCATTCTGAACTCCACCAATGATGGAATGAAATCAAACTTCCCACACAGAACTCCCATAACCAAGAGAAAATACTTTAAGAGTTTGGTAGGCATTGACCTCGAGTTTTGGAGTTGTCGTTCACCTATATCCAGGGAGCACTGTGGACTCAAACAATGTTGGATCAGGACCAAACTTGGCATGAATACTCAATATGCCCAAATGTGAACACAGATGGAGTTTGGGGAAAATAGACCTTGACATTTGGAAGTTACAGTTTCTAGGATTTATAGTTAACACAACCAAAGAGCATCCTGAACTCTTGCAACAATGGAATTGAACCAAACTTGGCATATTGAACTCTCATTACCAACAGAAAGTACTGAAAGGGTTTGCTTGGTAATTGACCTTGAGTTTGGAAGTTGTAGTTCACCTACACCCAGAGAGCACTGTGGACTCAAACAATGTTATGTTATGTTGTTGTTTGTTTTCTATACAGAATCACAATGTTGGAAGGAGGCTCACCACTTTAAGGTCCCTAAAACAGGCATGGGAAAACTTCGGCCCTCTGGGTGCTTTGGACTCCAACTCCCACCATTCCTAACAGCCTGAGGCCCGTTCCTGCTTAAGTGGCTGAGGGGGGGGGGGGGAAGGAAAAGGGCCTGAGGCTGCTAGGAATGGTGGGAGTTGGAGTCCAAAACACCTGGAAGGTCCAAGTTTGCCCATGCCAGCTTTCGACAGAGACCTCTCTTCGGCGTCGAGTATTTATGCCACAGCGGAATAGGCAACAGAAATATAGAAGTTTAATTCCCCATCGGCCCAATCAACTCCAGTCTCTGTTCGTGTGAATAATGACACTCTCATTCAATTCACAAGGTAAAAATATAACTTTGTATTGAATTGAATTTAACAATAACAAGCTAAGCATGGAAAAACAACAGCAATTACAGCTACCTTCCTAAACATCCTTTCCTCACAAATATTTAATCCTAACTGTCCGCTTCAACGGATAATTCCCAACTGTCAGATCCCAACTGTCACTTCTCAAGATTCCATTCATCAGTCTTGAGACAGCGCCATCTGGTGTCACACTGCAGAAAATACATCTTGTGCTGACTCATGAATTGCCATTAAAAATGCAATAATCTGACAACCTCTTCCTCCCCCTTCCCGCCCTATCTTCCCCCTCCTGCCCAACACTTACTTTTTCTTCTCCACTCGGGCTTCCTTCTTCCCAGCCTCGCTCTGCTCACTTTGCCTCGCTCTGCTCACGCTGCCGTGTGTACAGGAGGGGAGGGGGGAAGACGTGGGGCGAGTCTGCGCAGTAGCACCCGCATGGGTCACGTCTTCCTCCTTCTCCTCCCCTCCTGAAAACGCTCATGATGCCCCCTCGGATTAAAATGGCAGCAGAAGCGGCAGAGCGAGTCTGACAAGAAGGGAGCCCGAGTGGAGAAGAAAAAGTGTTCGGCAGGAGGGGGAAGAAAGGGTATTGGAGGTTCCAATTTCCCATGGCACACCTGATGATCGCTCACGGCACACTGGTTGGGAAACACTGATCTAAAGTACTTACAAGGCTAGAGGGTGCTGGTGCTTCGCTTCTACAGTGTTGCTAAAGTTCTGGTGGTGAACACTAGGTGGCGCTGGTGCTTCGCTTCTACAGTGTTGCTAAAGTTCTGGTGGTGAACACTAGGTGGCGCTGGTGCTTTGCTTCTACAGTGTTGCTAAAGTTCTGGTGGTGAACACTAGGTGGCGCTGGTGCTTTGTAACTACAGTGTTGCTAAAGTTCTGGTGGTGAAAATTTCAGAACTCTAACAAAACTTTCAAAAGTTACATTATTATTTCATTATTGGCTTTTTTTAAATGTCAGAACCAATTAGGAACTTCCATTTATAACAATATTTTGAAAGTTTAGTCAAAAGATCCAATGCAGAACACCTGAGTCAATGTAATTATGGTTCCATGTGAATTGTGTAAGATAACCACCCCTTTCTCTGAGTAAAGTAACAAAAGGTATGAACTTAGTCTGTTCCAGGAGAACCTGAAAGATACATCAATCCTTTCGACTCTCTCTGTCATGTGGTGCTTCTGGCCTTGGCCTCCTCATGTGGCATCGGGGCTTTCCCCTCTCTGTGGAATGACCTTTGACTTATCCCCAAGCCATATCAAAATCTTAATCCGCTAAGCAAATTGGGTCTTTGGACCATAATAAAGATTGATTATGCTCTTCGGCGGGGAGATGGAGCAATAGCACCCCACCCCTCCCCGTGGCCGGAACCGAGCACAAAAACTCTCCAAGATGCCAAAGACTGGAAAAGTCGATACATACCTCTATCGGTCTTGTTTGTGTATAAAATGGCATTAAATGTTTGCCGCATATGTTGTATGATTCGCCCCGAGTCCCCTTCGGGGTGGGAAGGGTAAATATGAATACTATAAATATTAAATAAGTATCAAAAACCTTTGTTGCCCATTCAGAAGCAGCCCTATAGCGCCTAACATTCTGCTTTGCAGCAGCTGCAGAACTGTTTGGGCTGGAAGTCAGCCTGAAGAAAACGGAAGTCCTCTACCAGCCCGCACCATAGGAAGAACACCATCATCCCCACGTCAGCATAGGCAAATCTGTGCTTCAGTCCGTTCAGCAGTTCACCTACCTGGGAAGCATCATCTCTTCAGACGCCAAGATTGATAAAGAGATCGATCAGATTAGCAAAGGCATAATCTGTGAAGGCTTCACAAAAGAGTCTGGAGCAACAAGCACCTGAGGCTAATCACCAAAATCAGTGTGTACTGAGCTATCGTACTGTCTATTCTCCTCTATGGGTCTGAACCATGGGTCACCTATCGCCAACCCCTATGACTCCTCGGACGCTTTCATCAGCGCTGTGTTCGCACAATCCTATATATACACTAGACCGACTATGTGACGAATGTTGCTGTCCTTGAGCAAGCAGGGATCACCAGCGTTGAGGCCACGCTATTGAGAACACAGTTCCGCTGGGCAGGGCATATCTCTAGGATGGAGGACCCCCGCCCCCAAAGATACTACTCTATGGTGAACTTGCTACATGTCAGCGCAAGAGAGGCACCCCCCAAAAGAGATATAAGGACTCCCTGAAACAACATCTCAGGCTTGGCCAGATTGATCACCAACAATGGTCCACCCTGGCCTCACACTAGGAGGCATGGAGGCACACTATCCACAATGCTGCGACCTCTTTCGAGAAGACACGCCGAATGGGTCTCGAAGAGAAACGACAACGCAGAAAGAACCACAACTTGGAAACGACCTCACCCAAGGAGACTTTCTGCTGTGCTTTCTGCAACCGCACTTGCCTATCTCAGATTGGCCTTTTTAGTCATCAACGCGCTTGTAAAAAGCGTGGGATGAGTCCTTCCTAAGAATCTTCATTCGCGAAGTAATGCCGAGAGAGTATCAAAATCCATACTTTTGGCTCCAAAGTCCGCCCTCAATTTATGCATGACCTTGACTTTTACATGAGAATACACAACAATCCATCAACACCGACAAGTTGTTGTCATGTTCCATGAATCCAATCCCTTGATTACTGCATCCTCACCACCCTGTTTCCTTATTGCCAGAAAAGACAAATATTTACATCACCCACAAAAGGAAAACTGCTTCAAAGTTAAATTTGTCACCAATATTTTTATGCTTGTTGTCAAGAGACAGAATCAAAATCTAGCCCAGAATCATAATTCACATAACATCGAAATTCATTAGCTAAGTTTCGAGTATGTTTTGGAATAAACTTGCACATCTTCACACCAAGATACTTTGCAGCATGTTCTTCCATGACTGAACCTAAGAAAGAAAGAGAAGACAAACATAAATATGTATTTTTTTTAAAAAGAGCTGTCTTGGATCAGTCCAGTTTAGCCTAGCATTGTTTCCAGCAGTGGCCGGACTGAAAGCCAGTAACAGGAGACGTCAACAGAAGCCCATCTCTGTCGGAAACTGTAGCACACTCCGCTCCTGGATCATCAAGGACTGAAGAACTGTGTGTGAGAGAGAGCAGATGGATTTGTGATGTGCTGTGCAAATAGTAGGCCTGGGCAATCATGGTTCAAAATAGTTCTAAAGTACTTACAAAACTAAAGTTCTGGTGGTGAACACTAGGTGGCGCTGGTGCTTTGCTTCTACAGTCTTGCTAAAGTTCTGGTGGTGAACACTAGGTGCCGGTGGTGCTTTGCTTCTACAGTCTTGCTAAAGTTCTGGTGGTAAACACTAGGTGGTGGTGGTGCTTTGCTTCTACAGTCTTGCTAAAGTTCTGGTGGTGAACATTAGGTGGCGGTGGTGCTTTGCTTCTACAGTGTTACTAAAGTTCTGGTGGTAAACACTAGGTGGCGGTGGTGCTTTGCTTCTACAGTCCAAGGGATGATCCAAGGGATGGAGCGGCTCCCTTACGAAATCAAGTTGCAACGCCTTGGTCTTTTCAGCCTTGAAAGACGGCGTCTAAGAGGTGACTTGATCGAAGTGTATAAAATCATGCACGGGATAGAAAAGGTGAATAAAGAAAAATTATTTTCTTTGTCACAAAACACTAGGACTAGAGGGCACTCCCTGAAGCTCCAAGGTAGGAAAATTAGGACTAATAAAGGGAAATATTTCTTCACCCAGAGGGTCATTGGGTTATGGAACTCACTTCCAGAGGAGAGGTCGTGACAGCTGTCAGCCTGGACAGCTTCAAGGCAGGATTAGACAGATTCATGGATACCAAGTGTATCGGTAGTTACTGAAAAGGACATTCAAGTGCCACCTCGGAGTTGGTTGAGGTAGGCAGGATTTCCCTGGGTACTGGTTGTGGGGGGTCGGGAGCAGGTTAAGTTTTGCCCTCCCTTCTGCTCGAGATCCCCGTGTACAACTGGTGGGCCACTGTGTGATACAGAATGCTGGACTAGATGGGCTGAGGTCCGATTCAGCATGGCTCTTCTTATGTTCTTATGTTAGTCTTGCCAAAGTTCTGGTGGTGAACACTAGGTGGCGCTGGTGCTTTGCTTCTACAGTCTTGCTAAAGTTCTGGTGGTGAACATTAGGTGGCAGTGGTGCTTTGCTTCTACAGTGTTGCTAAAGTTCTGGTGGTAAACACTAGGTGGCGCTGGTACTTTGAAAGTTTTGTTAGAGTTCTGAAATGTTCACCATCAGAACTTTAGTAACACAGTAGAAGCAAAGCACCACCGCCACCTAGTGTTCACCACCAGAACTTTAGTTTTGCAAGTACTTTAGAACCATTTAGAACCATGATTGCCCAGGCCTAGTAAATAGCTGTAAATAAAACAGTTTGTTTTATTGACTGCAACCTTCTTCAGTCTTTGATGATCTGGGAGCGGGTAGGATTATCATCATTATTGTTTGAGTCACGCTAGAGTGTATGTATCAATATATTTTCTGTACTTGTGTAAACAGTAAGGGTTGATGCGGCTCTTCTGTAGCTCGTGATAAATGAAGATTTGATTGTTGTTTAATTGGATCACATTGTATGCCGCATTTGATACTTTGCCCACACTATTTTGTATTGTGAATGAAATGTTGATTCTTGTATTATTCATGATTGTAATACATGGTGAATTTATAATGTGTGATTACGATGATATATTGTGGATCTAATGTAAATGCATTGTGAGAGGTCACTGTTATATACTGTGGATTGAATTTCATTGTGTGTAGATTCCCAAGTGTGCAGTGATTGTTTACTTATCACTTTTGAATGTGTTTCCTATATATAAAGTGAATTTTTGATACTGCATATTGTATGAGGATACCTGACAGATTTTGATATATGTATTAGCACACAGCACCACCTAGTGTCTACATACTACCATTACTACCTGTATTATTTACATTGCTTCACACTTTAGCCCCTTTTTGGGCTCTTTTTGGCCCTTTTGCTTGTATTTGTCACAGTACAACAATTACATATCACATTGTATTATAACAAATTATCTCGCAATATTATTAGTAATATTACATGTAATATAAATATACAATTATATCTTATTATTAGTAGTAGTATTATATTGCCTTACATTACAACATTATCCATATTATATGCATATACACTATTATACCATACTATTATACTATATCATATTATATTATTCTCCATTATAATATAAATAATAAATAAAATTATTTATTTAAATAAAAATAATTTTAATACATATATAAAATTAACGCAATTAAGCAGATAAAATAAAATCAACAACAAATAAATACTAAAGTCTAAGATAAAATAAATAATAGAATATATAAATAAACTTAAATAAAATAAAATAAACTCAAGATGAAGAGCTGCTAGGTACTATCCAAATACATAAATATAGAAACTTATTTTAGATGAAAAACAAATGTATAGTAGTAGTAGTACTATTAACAACAACAACATTATACTACATTATATTATATTATAAATAATAAATAAAATTATTTATTTAAATAAAATAATTTTAATACATGTATAAAATTAACGCAATTAAGCAGATAAAATAAAATAAACAACAAATAAATACTAAAGTCCTAGATAAAATAAATAGCGGTGGATGTAGGAGGCGTGCCAAAATTTTTTGTAAAAATTTCAAAATTATTTTGTAAAAACTAACGAAATTCATTAGTAATCCATTAATGGCGGACGCACATGCGCAATGCGCGAAAACCTGCCAATACTGCGTTTGACAGCTGAGGTCTTCCGCTTTGTGGCATTGGCTCCTTCCCAGGGGCCAGGAGTGGAGGGGAAAAGTGGAGGGGAAGGGCGCCTCCCACGTGTCAGAAATGCCAACCAAAAACACGCTCTTAATGTAATAATAATAATAATACACTTTATTTATATTCCGCTCTTCTCACCCCGAAGGGGACTCAGAGTGGATTACGTCACACATACGGCAGACAGTCCCTGCCGGTTCCACATACAATTACATACAACATACAACATATAACATTTACAATTTTTTAGAAGGATTTTTCTTAGGCTGCGTCACAGGCTGCGTCACAGGGTGTGATTGTGTCATTACGTCACAAGGGGGTGCTGTTGCATCATCCTCATGACGGATGAACAGTGGACAGGGCTCACAGCTGGGTGTCCAGACCAGCCCGGGATTCGAACAAGCAACCTTCAGATTACCAGCACAGCTGCTGTTACCGCTGTGCTATCTCTCCGGCCATCTTAAGATACCTTAGCCCAGGCTTTGGGCAAACTTCGGCCATCCAGGTGTTTTGGATCAACTCCCACAATTCCTAGCAACCTTCTGGAATTGTGGGAGTTGGAGTCCAAAAACACCTGAGGGTCAAGTTTGCCCCTGGCTGCCTTAGCCGGTCCTTAAAGGGCCATGCCTACCTTCCGCAACATGCCGGGCAAGCTGCATGCGGGACTACGGATGAAGCCCAGGTGGGTTCAACCTGCCTGGCTCCCGCTGCCCATTCTTTCTCGGCGCCCTCCTCGTCATCGCCTTCCTCCTCACTCCGGGGCCATTCCCCAGCTGCTGCGCCGGCTCCTCCTCTCTTGCTGGGAGTCTTGGCCAGCCCCAGGAGCACAGATATCATCCCAACCGAGCAGGCCCAGATTACCCATAAGGCCAGACTAGGCCATGGCCTGGCGGCAGATTTTGGGGGGCAGCGGATTTGGCCCCCCAAAAACATAATTTAATTTTTTTAAAACCGCCCCCTCGCAGCGCTTTCCCCCCGCCCTCTCCCGAGAGAGTCACCATACCTCGGGAGAGGGCGGGGGGAGAGCGCTGTGAGGGGGCGGTCAGGAGGGAATGGCGCCCTCCCCTTGCCTGGGCCGCCCTCTTGCAAAGGAAGGAGGCGGAGAGAGGAGGAAGGGAAGCTCCGCCCGCCGGTGGGAATGCATGCATGCGCACACATGCCCGCCAGCGGGCTTCCCTTCCTCCTCCTCCTCCTCTCCGCCTCCTTCCTTTGCAAGGGGGCGGCCCAGGCGGCCAGGAGGAGGGCGGGAATTCCCTTCCTCCTCGCGCCTTCCTTTTGGTCCCGGGAGGAGGAGGAGGCAGCGGATGGAAGCAGTGCCGCGTGCCTTCCGTCCACCTCCTCTTCCCGCGACCGAAAGGAAAGAGTGAGGTGGACGGAAGCTGCGGGGCCGGCGCTGCGCGGCTTCCGTCCACCTCCTCGGGCCCTCCTTCCGGTCACGGGAGGAGGAGGCGACAGAAGCCGCACGGCACCGGCCGCCTCCTCCTCCCGCGAACGGAAGGAGGGTGCGAGGAGGCAACGGAAGCCGCACGGCCGGGGCTGCTGCCGCACACGCGTAGCAGCGCCCTGGGGGCGTGGCTTCCCGCACCCTGGGGGCGTGGCTTCCCGCACCCTGGGGGCGTAGCTTCCAACGCCCTGGGGGCATGGCTTCCCGCGCCCTGGGGGGGGGCGGCGTGGGGCGTCTTGGCCTCGGGCAGCCTAAGATGGTAATCCGGGCCTGCAACTAAGGCCACGGCTTCCAGCCCGGAGCCCAGGCACAACGGGGCACCTCCGAGAGCCAGGGCTGCCTCGCTTGGGAAGGGAGGGGAAAGGGAGAAGCAGAGAGCCACGCCTCAAGCGGGAAGAGGGGCGGCGGCAACAGAAGGATCCGCGCGCGGGCTTGTATAGCTGAGGAAGAGAGAGGTCCTCTCCTCTGCTCTTGGTCTCCCTCCTCCCCTCCAGGCCTGGATTACCCATAGGGCCAATGAGGCCGTGGCCTAGGGGCGCAAGCCAAGGGGGGGCGCCAGATCACAGCCCAAAATAAAAATAAAAAAGTTATAAAATAGTTTTAAAAATCGTGCAACAATTGGCTCCTGCCTGGTACCCAAAAGGAAGGAAGGCAGGAGGGAGGGAGGGAGGAAGGGGGCTCCCTCCTCAGCGCCCTGCAGATAATACAGCCAGGAGCCAGCCCCCACGTGACCCGGTGGAGGGCGCACCACATGACCAGGGCTTCACATGAGGCAGCAGCAGCAGCCTGAGGAGGAAGAGGAGGAGCATGCCCCGCGGCCTCGAAGGCACCTCTGCGGCTTCGCGCTGGGTGCGCGGAGGGCAGCGGCTGCAGAGCCTCAGGAGCCAATCGTGACCCACATGAGCTGAAGGAGGAGGCCTCTTCCTTCAGCCCATGCTGGTCGCAATTGGCTCCTGAGGCGGAGGCTGGCCCTCCCCCCCACCCCGGGACCAATGAGCATCCCGTGAGGGAGAGTGGGGTTGTTGTTGTTGTTTCCACTCAACAACCCCGAGTGGGTCTTCCAGGCCAGGAGGTGCAGGTTGGGAGAGGCGGGCAGCTCCGTCCTTCCTCCTCTCTTTCCGAGAAAGAGGCTCGGTTCCCGGGGCCAGGCCCCTCGCCCCGGTGGGCAGACCCATTTTGCGCAACCCCTGAAGCCATAAAAGCAGGGCTGCCTGGACACCTACCCAGCCAGCCTCCCAAAGCGAAACCGAAGCCCCGACGATGGCACCACCGCCCAGGGCCTCCCGCCTCCTCTTCTCTTTTTTCTCCCTCTTCTTTGGAGCGGGGCGAGCCTCCCCCACTGGAGTCCCCGAAACGCCCGAGAAGGTGTGTGTGTATGTGTGTGGGTGGGCTGCCTGCCTCCCAAGGGGTCTATGGAGGGTCCTAATGCGGCGGCCTAATTGCAAACTGTGGCCTAGGGCAGTGTTTCCCAACCAGTGTGCCGTGGCACACTAGTGTGCTGTGAGCGATCATCAGGTGTGCTGTGGGAAATGGGAACCTCCAATACCCTTTCTTCCCCCTCCTGCCGAACACTTTTTCTTCTCCGCTCGGGCTCCCTTCTTCCCAGCCTCGCTCTGCTCACTTTGCTCTGGGGCGAGTCTGCACAGTAGCGCCCGCACGGGTCACGTCTTCCTCCCTCCCCCCTCCCCTCCTGAACATGCACACGCTGCCCCCTCGGATCAAAATGGCAGCAGTGTAGAAGAAAACGTAAGTGTTGGGCAGGAGGGGGAAGAAAGGGCGCGAAGGGGAAGGGGGAGGAAGAGGTCTCTGTCGAAAGCTGGCATGGGCAAACTTGGACCTTCCAGGTGTTTTGGACTCCAACTCCCACCATTCGTAGCAGCCTCAGGCCCTTTTCCCTTTCCCCCCCCTCAGCCACTTAAGCAGGAAAGGGCCTGAGGCTGCTAGGAATGGTGGAAGTTGATGTCCAAAGCAGCCAGAGGGCCAAAGTTTTCCCATGCCTGTTTTAGGGACCTTAAAGTGGTGAGCCTCCTTCCAACATTGTGATTCTGGATAGAAAACAAACAACAACATAATATAACATTGCTTGAATCCGCAGGGCTCTCTGGGTGTAGGTGAACTACAACTTCCAAACTCAAGGTCAATTCCCATGCAAACCCTTTCAGTACTTTCTGTTGGTAATGAGAGTTCAATATGCTAAGTGTGGTTCAATTCCATTGTTGCAAGAGTTCAGGATGCTCTTTGATTGTGTGTTAACTATAAATCCCAGAAACTGTAACTCCCAAATGTCAAGGTCTATTTTCCCCAAACTCCATCTGTGTTCACATTTGGGCATATTGAGTATTCATGCCAAGTTTGGTCCTGATCCAACATTGTTTCAGTCCACAGTGCTCTCTGGATATAGGTGAACTACAACTCCAAAAACCAAGGTGAATGCCCACCAAACTCTTATAGCATTTTCTCTTGGTTATGGGATTTCTGTGTCGGAAGTTTGTGTCTTTCTGCCATTCCTGCCAGGATATCTATGTTGTGTTCATCGAAACAGGCCCAGGTTTCACACTGAGTGTATAAATACATTTGAAAACATATTAACTATATGTATTACTGTGTTAGAGTGTCATTTTGTGTCATTTTGGTTGGTGGTGTGCCCCAGGATTTTGTAAATGTAAAAAGTGTTCCGGGGCTCAAAAAAGGTTGGGAAGCACTGGCCTAGGGCGCCAAAAGGTGTTGATCTGGGCCTGCTCCCCTCTTTTTACCCCCGAGTGCGAGCGCCAGCAGTAGAGTCGACCCCTTCCACCCCTGGTCCCTGGGAAGGAACCAACGCACATACGAAAAACCTAAGGAAACCTGACAACTGCGCCTTCAAAACTAAAAGGTCACTTCCGGGTTGCTTGACACAGTTCAAAACCATTTCTAATGTAAGTTTTTAACGAATTTAAAGCAAAATTCGTTGACTAACGAGAAACCTAACCAGGCCTACTCTCCACATTACCACAAGCAATGGAAGAACAGCACTGAAACAAAGGAATAGGATACCTGTACAAAGCAGAACCTTCCCTTTCGTCAGGTATTTTATGGTTTCTGCAGTTTTCCTGAGACACTCTTCGGACAAGTAGGGTGGGTCTGCTAGGACAAGGTCGAAACTATGTTCTCGGAGGCCGGCTGGAAGATTCAAAGGGTCGTTGTAATCATAGAAAACATACTCAGCTCCATACACGGAAAATCTTTGGTCGTATTCCAATATACACGTTGAGAAATCATTGCTATTCTGTTCCTTCAGTTTTTGATAAACGCTGGGCGCACTAACGCAGGCGATCCTGAAAAAGATAAAGTAACGATTACAGAAGAGTTTCAGTTATTATTACCAGTATCTGCAAAATTTAAAAAAAGTTGCTCTTTGAGCTGCAAATCCTAGCATTCCCAGTTTCAAATGTATCCTAACTAATTTAAAAATATTCCATTTTAAAAACAGGAAAAAAAAAAAAAAGAACAACACTCAAGTATCTAATGGACTACATCTCCCATGTAAATCTATGAGGACGGGTTAATAAGTCTGTGACTTTTTGGATTTCCCGGAAAAACACACAGAGGGGGGAGTTGCTACAAAGCATGCAATACACAGAGTGAGAAAGTGTTATTAAAGTCAATGATTCATTAAGAGAATTTCAAAGTGTTAATACACATACATGGAGGTATATACAAATACAAAGTACAGATAAATGGATAAGCCCGCTCAGGGCTCCTACCCCATACGCCCAATGGCGTTGCTCAGTGTCCAGGAGATTTCAGGTTTAAGGACAAAATTTCAAGGGTTCACTAGAGTAGATGGGATTTTCAGGAAAGACAATACAGGGAGGATAGGCACAAGCCCAATGGGCCGTGTCGCTGCCGAAGAGCGGGTTGGCAAACAAGCCGTGATGAAAATCCAGGAAGCAGTTGTAGTGCGGAGTTGTTTGCTGACCGGAGCCCAGGAAAAGAGGCGCATAAAGTGCAAAAGATGTGCAGATGGCAGCTGGGTCACCGAGGAGTAGTTGGGCCGACGGGGATACGCTGTACAATGGTCCCAACTCCCGTTTCGACCCCCTGGGGCGGGGTCTTTATCAAGGCCAGAGTAGAAGGGCAACACAACTCAGTTGCTTCGGCCGTTGGTCATCTGTAGATGTGTGTAATTGCCTCTATGGATTAGGTATGTACTTGATACTACTGCCTTATGCTTATACTGTATGTATTATGAAGTCTTTATGTTAGTCACAAAATGTTTACTATGCTTGAGTTGCTTTTGGGTGTTCTGTATATGTCTCAAGCCACCTATTGATTTAAAATTTGTTACTTGCAGACCTTACCTCTATTTGGGTATGGAACTGAGTTGTGTTGCCCTTTGATATCTAAGATGGCGACTGCTGTGGAGCTCCCTTCGGGTGAGCTCCGGCTCAGCCTCTCAGATTTCCTAGATATGACCGGCCGGTCCCACCACTCCCCTTTGGGGGAGTCGTCGGTTGATGGGCAGCTTCAGGGGTCGTTCTTGGAGACCCGCAGACCCCGAGCAGCTTGGTTTGGCTTGGAAAAGCTGCGGAGCCACCCCAGAGGACACCCCAGAGGACACCTAAGACGGCGAAGTCCCTCAGAGATGGATGGGTCATTCGACCGGTGACTGCCTCCGGGGCCCGCTTTTTGAGATCATTCGGCAGAAGACGCTCCTTAAGATCGATCCCACCGACCCCTCTGAGGGTTGAGGGGGGAGCGGGTAGCCGATCAGGGACCCCAGCCAGCTAAGGCCCCGGCGACCCAAAAGAGCAGCTCGCCACGAAGGCCGTGGCAAGCGACTCAGGACCTTCCCTCCGACCAACTTGATCCCCAAGCCTATGCCGAGCTGATCGAGGAGTACACCAAACTGATGGCCCATTTCACGGAGTTTGGGAAGAGATTTGGGGGCCTATTAGGGTATTGGGGAACCCTGCATTGCAGGTCCCACCCCAAACCAGAAACCAGATAATTGGGGCAACCCCTTGCGGGAAACCCCATCGACCAGGACTTGATTGGGACCAATCATGGGATTTCCCCACCAGAGCCCCAGAGCCGGACCTAGAGGCTTGCCTCCAGTGCTGGAGG
>JARBWK010000004.1:187736568-187894671 GCA_030556195.1 Anolis apletophallus
TGCCTGCTGAGAAGTATTTGAACACTTGCAGGAACACTGTAGAAGCAAAGCACCAGCGCCACCTAGTGCTCACCACCAGAACTTTAGCAACACTGTAGAAGCAAAGCACCAGCGCCACCTAGTGTTCACCACCAGAACTTTAGCAACACTGTAGAAGCAAAGCACCAGCGCCACCTAGTGCTCACCACCAGAACTTTAGCAACACTGTAGAAGCAAAGCACCAGCGCCACCTAGTGTTCACCACCAGAACTTTAGCAACACTGTAGAAGCAAAGCACCAGCGCCACCTAGTGTTCACCACCAGAACTTTAGCAACACTGTAGAAGCAAAGCACCAGCGCCACCTAGTGCTCACCACCAGAACTTTAGCAACACTGTAGAAGCAAAGCACCAGCGCCACCTAGTGTTCACCACCAGAACTTTAGCAACACTGTAGAAGCAAAGCACCAGCGCCACCTAGTGTTCACCACCAGAACTTTAGCAACACTGTAGAAGCAAAGCACCAGCGCCACCTAGTGTTCACCACCAGAACTTTAGCAACACTGTAGAAGCAAAGCACCAGCACCACCTAGTGTTCACCACCAGAACTTTAGCAACACTGTAGAAGCAAAGCACCAGCGCCACCTAGTGTTCACCACCAGAACTTTAGCAACACTGTAGAAGCAAAGCACCAGCACCACCTAGAGTTCACCACCAGAACTTTAGCAACACTGTAGAAGCAAAGCACCAGCGCCACCTAGTGTTCACCACCAGAACTTTAGCAACACTGTAGAAGCAAAGCACCAGCGCCACCTAGTGTTCACCACCAGAACTTTAGCAACACTGTAGAAGCAAAGCACCAGCGCCACCTAGTGTTCACCACCAGAACTTTAGCAACACTGTAGAAGCAAAGCACCAGCGCCACCTAGTGTTCACCACCAGAACTTTAGCAACACTGTAGAAGCAAAGCACCAGGGCCACCTAGTGTTCACCACCAGAACTTTAGCAACACTGTAGAAGCAAAGCACCAGCGCCACCTAGTGTTCACCACCAGAACTTTAGCAACACTGTAGAAGCAAAGCACCAGCGCCACCTAGTGCTCACCACCAGAACTTTAGCAACACTGTAGAAGCAAAGCACCAGCGCCACCTAGTGCTCACCACCAGAACTTTAGCAACACTGTAGAAGCAAAGCAGCAGAAGTGTTCACCACCAGAACTTTAGCACCAGCAGCCACCTAGTGCTCACCACCAGAACTTTAGCAACACTGTAGAAGCAAAGCACCAGCGCCACCTAGTGTTCACCACCAGAACTTTAGCAACACTGTAGAAGCAAAGCACCAGCGCCACCTAGTGTTCACCACCAGAACTTTAGCAACACTGTAGAAGCAAAGCACCAGCGCCACCTAGTGTTCACCACCAGAACTTTAGCAACACTGTAGAAGCAAAGCACCAGCGCCACCTAGTGTTCACCACCAGAACTTTAGCAACACGGTAGAAGCAAAGCACCAGCGCCACCTAGTGTTCACCACCAGAACTTTAGCAACACTGTAGAAGCAAAGCACCAGCGCCACCTAGTGCTCACCACCAGAACTTTAGCAACACTGTAGAAGCAAAGCACCAGCGCCACCTAGTGTTCACCACCAGAACTTTAGCAACACTGTAGAAGCAAAGCACCAGCGCCACCTAGTGTTCACCACCAGAACTTTAGCAACACTGTAGAAGCAAAGCACCAGTGCCACCTAGTGTTCACCACCAGAACTTTAGCAACACTGTAGAAGCAAAGCACCAGCGCCACCTAGTGTTCACCACCAGAACTTTAGCAACACTGTAGAAGCAAAGCACCAGCGCCACCTAGTGTTCACCACCAGAACTTTAGCAACACTGTTCACCAGCGCCACCTAGTGTTCACCACCAGAACTTTAGCAACACTGTAGAAGCAAAGCACCAGCGCCACCTAGTGCTCACCACCAGAACTTTAGCAACACTGTAGAAGCAAAGCACCAGCGCCACCTAGTGTTCACCACCAGAACTTTAGCAACACTGTAGAAGCAAAGCACCAGCGCCACCTAGTGCTCACCACCAGAACTTTAGCAACACTGTAGAAGCAAAGCACCAGCGCCACCTAGTGTTCACCACCAGAACTTTAGCAACACTGTAGAAGCAAAGCACCAGCGCCACCTAGTGTTCACCACCAGAACTTTAGCAACACTGTAGAAGCAAAGCACCAGCGCCACCTAGTGTTCACCACCAGAACTTTAGCAACACTGTAGAAGCAAAGCACCAGCGCCACCTAGTGTTCACCACCAGAACTTTAGCAACACTGTAGAAGCAAAGCAGCATCGCCACCTAGTGTTCACCACCAGAACTTTAGCAACACTGTAGAAGCAAAGCACCAGCGCCACCTAGTGCTCACCACCAGAACTTTAGCAACACTGTAGAAGCAAAGCACCAGCGCCACCTAGTGTTCACCACCAGAACTTTAGCAACACTGTAGAAGCAAAGCACCAGCGCCACCTAGTGTTCACCACCAGAACTTTAGCAACACTGTAGAAGCAAAGCACCAGCGCCACCTAGTGTTCACCACCAGAACTTTAGCAACACTGTAGAAGCAAAGCACCAGCGCCACCTAGTGTTCACCACCAGAACTTTAGCAACACTGTAGAAGCAAAGCACCAGGGCCACCTAGTGTTCACCACCAGAACTTTAGCAACACTGTAGAAGCAAAGCACCAGCGCCACCTAGTGTTCACCACCAGAACTTTAGCAACACTGTAGAAGCAAAGCACCAGCGCCACCTAGTGTTCACCACCAGAACTTTAGGAACACTGTAGAAGCAAAGCACCAGCGCCAC
This sequence comes from Anolis apletophallus, assembly GCA_030556195.1. Classification (NCBI taxonomy): domain Eukaryota; kingdom Metazoa; phylum Chordata; class Lepidosauria; order Squamata; family Anolidae; genus Anolis; species Anolis apletophallus. Next base: position 187,739,397 of record JARBWK010000004.1, read on the forward strand.
CTAGTGTTCACCACCAGAACTTTAGCAACACTGTAGAAGCAAAGCACCAGCGCCACCTAGTGTTCACCACCAGAACTTTAGCAACACTGTAGAAGCAAAGCACCAGCACCACCTAGTGTTCACCACCAGAACTTTAGCAACACTGTAGAAGCAAAGCACCAGCGCCACCTAGTGTTCACCACCAGAACTTTAGCAACACTGTAGAAGCAAAGCACCAGCGCCACCTAGTGTTCACCACCAGAACTTTAGCAACACTGTAGAAGCAAAGCACCAGCGCCACCTAGTGTTCACCACCAGAACTTTAGCAACACTGTAGAAGCAAAGCACCAACGCCACCTAGTGTTCACCACCAGAACTTTAGTTTTGTAAGTACTTTAGAACCATTTAGAATCACAGATTGCTCAGGCCTAGTAGTAACATATAGAAAACATCTGTTTACAGACTAGAAACATAAAAGCAAGAAAATCCAGATAGCTGACATACGTAGAAGCAATGCAAACGACACATGCTACCTTTCAAAACAAAGAGCTGGGGTGCAGGAGACACTCGCAGCAATATTTGCATTCCAAATTCACATTTGGTAACCAATACTGAAAATGGGGACTACTGGGTCTGATTGTCTTGTGTAATTCTAAATTGTGTTTTACCTTTTGGTTTACGTTATTTTGTATTCTTATACGGCATTGAATGTTTATCTCCCTATATGTTGGAAGCTGCCCTGAGTTCCCACTGGGGAGATAGGGCGGGACAGGAATAATGTCTCATTCATTCATTCATCCATTTACTCTATTTGTACCCCGCCTTTCTCTACCCCAAAGGCGGCTTCGAAGCCTGGCTGCTTCCTGCTCAGGGGAATCCTTTGTTGGAAGGTGTTAGATGGCAGGAAGCAGCCAGGCTTTGAAGCTTAGCATTGAATAGCATGGCAGACTGGCTGCTTCCTGCCTGGGGGAATCCTTTGTTGGAAGGTGTTAGGTGGCAATAAGCAACCAGGCTTTGAAGCTTAGCATTGAATAGCCTGGCAGCTTCAAAGCCTCGCTGCTTCCTGCCTGGGCGAAGCCTTTGTTGGAAGGTGTTAGGTTGCAAGAAGCAACCAGGCTTTGAAAACTTAGCATTGAATAGCCTGGCAGCTTCCTGCCCAGGGGAATCCTTTGTTGGAAGATGTTAGATGGCAAAAAACCGTCAGGCTTTGAAGCTTAGCATTGAATAGCCTGGCAGCTTCAAAGTCTGGCTGCTTCCTGCCTGGAGGAATCCTTTGTTGGAAGGTGTTAGATGGCAGGAAGCAGCCAGACTTTGAATCTTAGCACTGAATAGCCTGGCAGCTTCAAAGCCTCGCTGCTTCCTGCCCAGGGGAATCCTTTGTTGGAAGGTGTTAGGTGGCAGGAAGCAACCAGGCTTCGAAGCTTAGCATTGAATAGCCTGGCAGCTTCGAAGTCTGACTGCTTCGTGCCTGGAGGAATCCTTTGTTGGAAGGTGTTAGGTGGCAGAAAGCAGCCAGGCTTTGAATCTTAGCACTGAATAGCCTGGCAGCTTCATAGCTTGGCTGCTTCCTGCGCGGGGGGAATTCTTTGTCGGAAGGTGTTAGGTGGCGAAAGACGGCCAGGCTTTGAAGCTTAGCATATCCTGGCAGCTTCAAAGCCTGGCTGCTTCCTGCCCAGGGGAATCCTTTGTTGGAATGTGTCAGGTGGCAGAAAACAGCTAGGCTTTGAAGCTTAGCACTGAATAGCCTGGCAGCTTCAAAGCCTGGCTGCTTCCTGCCCAGGGGAATCCTTTGTTGGAAGGTGTTAGGTGGCAGAAAACAGCCAGCCTGGGGACCCCTCTCCTCCCTCCTTCCATCTGTACACTTGTTAATTGTGTGTATATGGCTAATACTATTAGTGTTTCCAGCTTACCCATTTCTCTTCTATCAAGCCTGTTCTCTTGAGTTCTTCTCCTTCTTCTTTCTGCTGCTGTTCCATATAAAACTCCTGCAGAGCAGCCAAGGCTTCAGATGAAAGCTGGGGGGCATCCTCCTCCTCTTCCTCTCTCATTTCCACTTCCCCGGCTCTCCTCCACTCCTCCTTTCCCTTGGCTTCCTCCTTCCTTCCTTCCCTTGCTCAGCCTGGCTCAGGCTCCTCCTCTCCTCGCCAAAGAGGAGGGCGGGCTCCCCCTGGTGGCGCCTGCTGGCATCCACAGGCACCCTATGCTCTTGCTTGCTTGCTAGGTGAAGTGGCCCCTGTGATGATGTCACTGGGAAGAGGAAAGGTGGCCTGTAAGAGGGGGAAGGAGGAAAGGAGCACAAAGAGAGCCAGGCTGCCACTGACACATTGTGAGGCAGGCCCCACAGAGCTGGAGAAGGGAGAAAGGGGAGGGGAAGGGGAGGGGGGAAGCAGGAAGGAAGGAGGGAAGGGAAGGGAGGAAGGAGAAAAGGATGGAAGGGAGGAAGGGAAGAAGAACAAAAGAAAGGAAGGAGGGAAGAAAAGGGAGGAGGGAGGGAAGGAAGCAGGAAAGGAAACTAGGGAGAGAGGAAGGAAAGGAAGGAGGAAAGGATGGAAGGGAGGAAGCAGGGAGGAAAGAAAGAAACGAGGGAAGAAAGGAAGGAAGGAGGAAAGGATGGAAGGGAGGAAGGAAAGAAATAGGGAGGGAGGAAGGAGGAAAGGAAGGAAGGGAGGAGGGAAGGAATGAAAGGATGGAAGGAAAGGAGGGAGAGAGGAAGGAAAGAAGGAAAAAAGGATGGAAGGGAGGAAAGAAACGAGGGAGGAAAGGATGGAAGGGAGAAAATGACAGATGGGAGGGAGGGAGGAAAGGAAGGAGGAAGAAAAGAAGGAAGGGAGGGAGGAGGAACGGATGGAAGGGTGGAAAGAGGAAAGGAAGGAAGGAGGAAAGGATGAAAGGGCGGGAGGAAAGGAAGGAAGGAAGGAGGAAAGTATGGAAGGAAGGAGGGAGGAAAGGAAGGAAGGAGAAAAAGATGGAAGGAAAGAAGGAAGGAGAAAGGTCCGTTGGAGTCTTTTAAACAGAGGCTGGGTGGCCATCTGTCAGGGGTGCTTTGAATGCAATTTTCCTTCTTCTTGGCAGGGAGCAGGACTGGATGGTCTCTTCCAACTCTATGATTCTATGGTTCTAAGGAAGGAAAGGGGGAAGGAAGGAAAGAAAGAGGAAAAGAAGGGAAATGAGAAGGAATTGGATGGAGGAAGAAGGGAAAGGAAAAGGAAGGGACAAAGAAAGGGAAGGTTGGAAGGTACGAAAGGAGGGAAAGAGAAAGAAGGAATGAAAGAAGGGATATAATCCAAGGCACGGGCGAACTTGGGCTCGCCAGGTGCTTTGGACTTCAACTCCCACAGTTCCTAAAAGGCTACCTATGGGCTGTTCTGCCTGGTGGTCTACCGCAAGAGAAGATCTACGTCCCAATATTTTTCTTTTAAATTAATCTCTTACGTATTTATTTATGTATTGTCCAAGGCTTTCATGGCCGGAATTACGGTACTGGGTTGTTGCGATTTTTCCAGGGTGTATGGCCACGTTCCAGAAGCATTCTCTCCGGACCTTTCGCCTGCATCTTGTCTGTTGGAGGCATCTGTGAATGGTGCAATTGGCCATATTGATTAGTATCGAATGGCCTTGCAGCTTCAACACCTGACTGTTTCCCGCCTGGAGGGATCCTTTGTTGGGTGGTGTTAGCTGGCCCTGATTATTTCCTATCTGGAATTCCCATGTTTTTTTTTAGTGTTCTTCTTCATTTTCTGACCTGATTCTAGAGTTTTTAAAAATACTGGTAGCCAGATTTTGTTCAGTTTCATGGTACTCGGGTGTCGGCGGTGGCCGGGAGGACCTTCACACAGTTAAAACTTGTGCGCCAACTGCGACCATACCTCGTGAAGTCTAACCTGACCACGGTGGTCCACACCTTGGTTACCTCTAGACTGGATTACTGCAATGCACTCTACATAGGGCTACCCTTGAAGACGGCCCATAAACGTCAACTTGTCCAGCGATCAGCAGCCAGGTTAAGAACAGGGGCAAGTTACAGGGAGCGGTCAACCCCCGTTTAAGGAGCTCCATTGGCTGCCATTTATTTTCCAGTCCCAATTTAAGGTACAGGTGATCAGTGATCACCTATAAAGCCCTAAACCAGGGCTGCACCGGAAGTCGATCGCAAGACTGAAGGAGGTCGATCGCAGCCGGATGGGGCGCTTCTCAGAGGGGGCGGAGCCAGGCCGCGCCAAGCCCCGCCCCCTCCCTGGCTTCGGCACTCCCAGCAGCTGCTCCAGCCTTGAGGAGAGCAGGGCCAAGCCAGCCTTGTGCTAGCTATGCCACCACTGGCTTGGCACTGCCATCAAGCCTGGAGAAGCTGCTGGGAGCTCCAAAGCCAGAGGGGAGGGGGCAGGGCTTGGCACGGCCTGGCTCCGCCCCCTCTGGCTTCCACTCTACCAGCAGCTGCTCCAGGCGTGAGAATGGCAGTGCCAAGTCAGTGGTGGCATCGCTAGCACAAGGCCGGCTTGGCCCTGCTCTCCTCAAGGCTGGAGCAGCTGCTGGGAGTGCCGAAGCCAGAGGGGGCGGAGCCAGGCTGCGCCAAGCCCCGCCCCCTCTCCAGCCTTGAGGAGGTAGGTAGATCTTTCTGACTTGGTTTTATTATAAGTAGCTCGCATGCTGAAAAAGTGTGGGCACCCTAAAACTGTTCGGGACCCGCCTACCTTCGTGACCGGATCTCCCTCCATGAACCAGCTCGAACCCTCTGCTCCTTGGGGAAGGCACTCCTCTCGCCAGTCTCACAGACTCGTCTAGTGGGCACAAGGGAAAGGGCCTTCTCCTCTGTGCCCCGACTCTGGAACTCCCTGCCCAGAGAGATTAGGAAAGCCCCCACTCTGAAGACCTTCAAAAAACACCTTAAAACCTGGCTTTTCCGCTATGCCTTCAGAGAGTAGTTATTTAATTTCTAGCATTGCTCTCCTCAATGCCCCCGTTCTTGGAGTCCATTCCCCCTAAAGGATGCTATTCCACTTATCTCACCCTGAGTTTTTAACACTTTATATGTGTGCCTGCGGCCCGTCCTGTCTTTGTGATTTTAGATATCTAGTTATTAGTTATATATTTTTATTTATATGTATTTTTATTGTGTTTATTGCTGATGTTTTGATTTTATTTTATTGTAATTTGTTGTTTTGGGCTTCACCTCATGTGAGCCGCCTCGAGTCCCCATTGGGGAGATGGGGGCAGGGTACAAATAAAGATTATTGTTGTTGTTGTTGTTGTTGTATTTGGTGGTACCTCTGTAGACTTGTCCACGGGTGCATGCAAGACACAATCAGGGCCAGCTAATCGCCTCCAAACAAAGAATTCCCCCAGGCTGTAAGAAGCCAGACCTTGGAACTGCTAGGACATTAAGTGCTAATCAAGGTGGCCAATTGAAACATTCACACCTGCCTCCAACAGACAAGATGCAGGTGAAACATCAGGAGAGAATGCTTCTGGAACGTGGCCGTACAGCTCGGAACACTCACAACAACCCAGTCCTATGTATTTATTCGTTCCCACTTTTCTTTTTTGAAACTATACGTTAAGTTAAGCAAGCATACCTACTTTAAAATAGAATCTATATCACCGGGAACGTGACGCAGCTGGCAGCTGCATAAGATCTCTACTGACCAGAAGGTCATGAGTTCGAGGCCTGCCCGGGTCGGGGCGAGCTCTCGACCAATTGTGTAGCTCGTTGTCGACCTTTGCAACCCGAAAGACAGTTGCATCTATCAAGTAGGAAATTTAGGGACCACTCTGTGTGGGGAGGCTAAATTTAACTGATTTACGAGGCCATAAAATCTCCAGGAAGTACACAAAAAAGAATGAAGGAATGCAACAGCTCCTCCTGGTGGTCAGAAGCTGGAATGTTACATTGCCTCTGTGTCTGTCTTATATGTTGTATGTCAAATGGCATTGAATGTTTGCCTGTATATGTGCATTGTGATCCGCGGGGTGAGAAGGGCGGAATATAAATGATGTAAATAATAAATAAATAATAACTCCTTGGTTTTTAGATGATTGTTAATAGACCAACAAGGATTTCCGGCTGCAAGTCTGAAGTTGGGAAATCCCAGCAATAGAGCACAACTGCTAGGTGCTCAAAGTAATTCGCCAATATGACCTCTCATAATCCTCCCAAAAAGGTCGCATGCCACTGCCACATGTGAGTGGCTAACACTTGATGGATTGCATTGTTAGACTGCTTCTCAAACAAAACTTCCCCTGCCTCCTGAAAAAGGGTTTCCAAATATGCTGTCAAAATATGTCCAATACAAAGCTGATAACTGGAGTGTTTCCAGTTCATGCTCTTAATGTGCGCACTACACAAAGGTTATGCTTATTATTAGGACTCCTGTTCTCATGTATTCTTGGTGTCATGGTTTTTAGGCTTGTTCCTGGAATTGTGTGGGGTGCACATTCGGAAAATTGCATTGGATAAACCAGTGATTTTCAACCTTTTTTGAGCCGCGGCACATTTTTGACATTTACAAAATCCTGGGGCACACCACCAACCAAAATGACACAAAATGACACTCTAACTGTCATTTTACTAACTGTCACCCTCCCCCCTCGTGATGCCGCTGCTTCCACCAAACCCCCCTCCCCCAAGAGGCCCATGCGCAGGAGGCCCATCACCATCTTGCGGTGGAGGGCTGTGCTGAGTGGCTGAAGCGCATGTGGCTCGGATGAGTAGGACGAATAGGAATTGAGCACATGGGGTGGCTCCGAGCTTTGGAACAAACTGTGGCAGAGGCTCGCAGCCGTCACCACCCCCAGCTCTCTTTCCGAAGGGGTTCAGGCCCCCCCCAGGAGTGCCTCCCCCCAAAAACCGACCTGGATTAACACTTTTTTGCACCCTAGGCCAAAGTTTGGAATTACGCCCCCTTTAAGCCAACCTCCCGCCACCTCCAAGGTCCCCATTCCCACCAGCTGGAAAGCTCCGCTGTGCTCTGAAGGTCTCCTCAGGAGTCGGGAGGCTTGGGGAGAGCGCAGCGGGTGCAAACTCGCTCCAAAGGCGTGCACAGGAAAGAGAGATGGAGGGGACGGAGCAGAGACTTTGCCGGGAGGAGCGAGGAAGGGCATGAGAAAGGGGGAAAGAGGGGTGCAGACCAGGGGTTTTTTTTTGGTCTGTGATCTGCGCCCCCCCCGGCTTGCGCCCCTAGGCCATGGCCTCGTTGGCCTTATGGGTAATCCGAGCATGCCCCCGCGTCCCTTTGGCTTCCTTGCTGTCGCCTTGGGGCCAGATCGGGAAGGAACCAAGCTGGACTGTGGAGCTGCGCATCCCGGCCTCTGCTCTGCTCTGCAGCGAACCCGGAGCCCAGCCAGGCGAGGCCAGGAGAGGAGGGGTTGTTCCCCTTCTCCGGCGCGGAGGGGCTAGAGGGCAGAAAGCCTTGCCTCGAGCCTCTGGGCGTGGGGTCGGACGGGGGCAGCTCCCGCGGACTCCTCCTCCCTCTCCTCCTCCTTGCTGCCGGAGGGGGGGAGGGCAGAGTGCCCAGGAGCCAGGAAGCAGGAGGTGCCGCAACCCGGCCAGGTAGCCCTTGGCACACAGAGGGAGGGAAGGAAGGGAAGGAGAGAGGAGGGAGGGAGGAAAGTTCTGGGCGCCGAGGGCTCCCCCTGACTGCAGCCAGGCTGGCTGGCATTGCTGCTTTGGCCAGGAAAGCCTCATTTCCGCTGCCTGAAGTTTCCTGCTAGGCTCTCTCCCTCTCTCTCTCCACTGTAATTTCCCATGGCACACCTGATGATCTCTCACGGCACACTGGTTGAAAATCAGTGGGATAGACCACATCGGCTCTAGTTTTTAAGATATGGTGAGGATGGTTTTCTATAGGCAAGGAGATGGCAACTGGTAGGTAGATAATAGGGCAGTGTTTTTCAACCTTCCTAATGCCGTGACCCCTTAATACAGTTCCTCATGTCATTGTGTCCCACAACCATACAATTATTTTCGTTGCTACTTCATAACTGTAATTTTGCTCCTGTTACGAATCCTAATGTAAATATCTGATATGCAGGAAATATTTTCATTCACTTGACCAAATTTGGCACAAATACCCGATACGCCCAAATTTGAATACTGGTGGGGCGGGGGAATTGATTTTGTCATTTGGGAGTTGTAGTTTCTGGGATTTATAGTTCACCTACAATCAAAAAGCATTCTGAACTCCACTAATGATGGAATTGATCCAAACTTGGCACACAGAACTCCCACAACCAACAAAATATTGGAGAAGTTGTTGGTGGGCGTTGACCTTGTGTTTTGGAGTTGTAGTTCACCTACATCCAGAGAGCACTGTGGACTCAAACAATGATAGATCTGGAAGAAACTTGGCACGAATACTCATTATGCCCAAATGTGAACACCGGTGGAGTTTGTGGAAAATAGACCTTGATATTTGGGAGTTGTAGTTGCTGGAATTTATAGTCCGCCCTGATTCGCCGGAAAGGCTGAGAAGGGCAGTACACAACTATAGTAAATAATAAATAAATAAATGGTTCACCCACAATCAAAGAGCATTCTGAACTCCACTAACAACAGAATTGGGCCAAACTTCTTTATTTATTTATTTCTTTGGTTTTATATTCCGCTCCTCCCTGCAGGCTCGGGGCGGATCACAATATCGAACGTGCAATAAAACATACAGTAAAACAGGTAATAAAAACATGGTACATAACCGCGGTGGAACAGGTCTACAGTTCTTTGCTGAGACCGGGCGAGCCAGTCACGTTTGGGTTTAGCCAAACGCTTACCTGAAAAAGCCGTCTTGCATTCCCTTCGAAAGGGAAGGAGTTCAGGGGTCGCTCGGATATGCTCAGGAAGCGAATTCCAAAGTACTGGAGCCACAGCAGAGAAAGCTCTCTGTCTAGTACTGGATAGATGGCAGGAGCGGGACGATGGAATCACCAACAGGTTTTGCTCTTCCGAGCGTAGTGATCTCGGGGGAACGTACGGGGGTAAGGCGGTCCCTCAGGTACACAGGCCCCAGACCGTGCAAGGCCTTAAAGGTTAAAACCAGCACCTTGAAGGCAATCCGGTACTCAATAGGAAGCCAGTGCAGTTGCCGGAGGATGGGAGTGATATGCTCCCTCACTGGTGCTCCCACCAGCAAGCGAGCCATGGCATTCTGCACCAGCTTGAGTTTCCGGATTGTCGACAAGGGAAGGCCAACGTAGAGGGCGTTACAGTAGTCCAGTCTCGAGATGACCATCGCTTGGATCACCGTGGCCAGGTCATCCCTGGACAGGTAGGGTGCCAGTCGCCTAGCCTGCCGTAGGTGGAAAAACGACACCCTGCTGACCACGGAGACCTGGGCCTCCATGGTCAGCTGGGAGTCCAGTTTAACACCCAAGCTCTTAACCAAAGGTGACGGGCTAAGTTGCTCGCCATCCAGGGTAGGCAACCGGCACTCATCCAGCCCAGTGCGACCGGGCCACAAGATCTCCGTCGTCGATGGGCTCACCTTCAGCCGGCTGGCACGCAGCCATCCAGTCACGGCTTCAAGGCATTGATGGAAACAATCGGGTACGGTATCCAGCCTGCCGTCCATTCTCAGCAGAAGCTTCCCACACTTCCCACACTGAAACCCCCTGCCTTGAAGAGACTCGCTGGAGGGAGCTTCCATCCAGCCTCACATGCTCTCCCTTGCCCGCAAATGCGCACCATGCACCAAGCAGGCCTGTTCTCCCCTTTCCGCTTGGAGTATCAAAAACTGCCCTCCCATTGGCTGAGAGGCCGGCCAATCACAGCAGTGGAAGGTTTTTGGTGGGAGTATTCTCCGTCTGTTTTTAAAAAGGAAGAGAAGGACAGGCGGAGAGGTCTTCGACCTTCTCTGCCAAATGGGTAACTAAATATGGTTGGGGGTCACCACAACTCGAGGAACCTTATTTAGGGGTCACGGAATTAGAAAGGTTGAGAACCACTGGATTAATACATATATCTTTCTGTTTAGTTGCTATTAAATTTTTTTAAAAATTAATTTCTGGGGGGGCGCTGAGTAAATTTTTTTTTTAAAGGGGGTGGTAGGCCAAAAATGTTTGGAAACCACTGATCTTCACTGTGAAATGCAGTTTAACACCACTTTAAATACCATGGCTCCATGCTATTGAATAAGGGGAGTTGTAGTTTGGTAAGGCACCAACACTTTGATAGAGAAGGCTAAAATGTAAAACTATAATTCCCATGATTCCATCGCATTGAGCCACGGAAAAGTGGTGTCAAACTGCATCAGTTCTACTGTGTCAGTGCACTCCAAGACTGGACCCGAGCCATTGTTTAGTATAGTAAAGGTTTCCCCTGACATTAAGTCTAGCCGAAGAGCCAGCGTTGTTCATAAACACCTCCAAGGTCATGTGGCCAGTTTTTGGCTATGCCTGATGTAGAGGCATATATTTCAATTAAAAGAAGAGACAGGTTATTTTGACTTGCTTTCCTGAGACAGTCGGCATTGGTTTTGTTGTTGTTTTTAATACATACGCATTGATCAAAATATTTGCAAGACAATTCCCATATCATCCCACCAGATCACTGCGCTCCGAAGAGCTAAACCTCCTGGTCATCCCAAATGTGAGGACCTACCATCTGTCCGCAACCCGCCGCCGGGCTTTCTCTGTTGCAGCCCCTACCATGTGGAACGCACTGCCCGCCGGCATCCGTGCCACCCAGGGCCTCCTCCCGTTCAGGAGAGCAGTTAAGACATTGCTGTTCCAACAAGCCTTCGGAGTTAGCTAAACTGTAGCTCGCACCGCCTAGCTGTCAGCCCACTGCGACTCCATTTGTTGCTTCAACTGTTCTAATTGTAATTCCATCTTAATGGTATTACTGTGGTTTATGAGTTATCTGACAATTGTATTTTACGAACTGTTGTAAGTCGCCCCGAGCCGTTGGGGGGGACAGACAAATGCGAAATAATAAATAAATAAATAATTCATTTCCAACAGCTGTAAAGCCACAAAAAGTGCATAAAAGCCTGAAGGTGGTAAAGTAGAATTGTTGATTTACAGAAGAGACGCCAGGAGAAAGTGCTACATAGCATAGGCTCAGAATAGCGAAGGTATCTTGCCAGCCGCAGCAGCACGAGAAATAGCCACTGCGATTGGTCTAAATGGTACAGCTACCATTGGTTCAGAGAAGCACAGCTGTGATTGGCTTAGAGTAGTGCCATGTGCGTTTGTTTACAAGTTAGCTTCCCACTTGGCTGGCTCCCGGTGGGCACACAAGAGAAATGTTTCGCTTTTGGGGACAGCTTGTACACATAGAGATAGCATTAACAATTGAATGGTAATTAAAACTGCGCAATGGTTGTCAGCCAGTAGGAGAAAGATGACACAATGCTTTAATTGATTGGTTAATGTCAGATCAGCTTACAGATGTTAGCCAGTGAGACAGGATGAAGGGGGCAGGTCTCAGAATTGCCTCCATTGCTGTATAAAATCTGATTACTGGAAGGGAGGTGTGTTCTGTTCTTGCGACTTGTTTTGCCATAGAGCAGACCCCTCAGCTGTTGTAATGAATAAACTGAGTTTCCTGGATCGTAACCAAGTTGTCACGCCTCCTCCGTTCTATCGCTCGCACAAAAACGCAGCCTGAGACAAAAGGTATTGCTTTGGGGGGCTTTGGGCTTCCAAATTCCGCTACCTATCTTTGGTGACCCCGACATGATTCGAACATGCAGCCATGTGGTACTTGAGCAGAACAGTCTTTCCTGAGGATAGTGAAACAATGAAAGCACTCACTGTCGCAAGGCTGATCTTGTGAGATCTTCCTATGATGTTTCTGTTAAATACGAGGGAGGGTCAATAAGTCCGTGACTTTTTTAAATTCCCGCTTCTTAACTGAAAGGGCTACACTGCTCCTGTCAAGAGGCATCTGTCAGTTGACTCCTGTCAAAATTTGAACAAGCTGCGTCATTTAGTATGTGTTTGACAGCCATTGATAGCAGACTACCGCGTGATTTGAGGAGAAAATGGGAAAAAGTGAATTTTGTGTGCTCATTATGCATTATTTTTTGCGGGAAAAAACCATCACTCAAACCAAGGCTAAGCTTGAGAAATACTATGGGGACTCTGCACCATCAATTTCAATGGTAAAAAAATTGGTTGACTGAATTTTGTTGTGTCCGTACAAACACGGAAGATGCCGAATGTTCTGGACGCCCAGTTGAGGTGTCTACACCCGAAACAATGGAAAAAAAATCACGATATGGTGTTGGCCGATCGGAGATTGAAAGTGCGAGAGATTGTGGAAGCCATAGGCATCTCACGTGGCTCAGTGGTTTCAATTTTAAAGAATCCCTTGGGTATGAGAAAGCTTTCCGCAAGATGGGTGCCGCGTTTGCTCACAGTCGACCACAAACGCAATCGTGTGACAATTTCGCAGGAGTGTTTGGCGTTGTTCAAGCGCAATATGGACGAGTTATTGCGCCGTTTCATAACCATGGATGGAACGTGGATCCACCACAACACACCAGAGACCAAACAGCAGTCAAAACAATGGGTTTCTCGGGGTGAATCGGCGCCAAAGAAGGCCAAGGTGGGTTTGTCAGCCAATAAAGTCATGGCGACCGTTTATTGGGATGCACGCGGCATAATCCACATTGACTACCTTCAAAAGGGTAAAACAATGGCAAATATTATGCCAACTTATTGGGTCGATTTAATGAGGATTTGAAAAAGAAAACGACCGCATTTGGCCAAGAAAAAAGTTCTTTTGCACCAGGACAATGCAAGGGTGCACACATGTGCAGTTGCCATGGCAACAATCCATGAATTGGGATACGAATTGCTCCCTCATCCGCCCTATTCTCCGGATTTAGCCCCGAGTGACTATTTCTTGTTTCCAAACCTGAAGAAATGGCTCGGCGGAAAGAGATTTGACTCCAACAATGAAATCATCTCACAAACAAATACCTATTTTGATGACCTCGACAAATCTTATTTTTTGGAAGGGATAAAAAAATTAGAGAAACGTTTTACAAAGTGTATAAAACTCAAAGGAGACAACGTTGAAAAATAAAATGCTTTTTTTAATCCAAAAACCTGTGTTTTATTCAAAAAGTCACGGACTTACTGACCCGCCCTCGTACAACATGAGTTCAAAAGTAACATAAAAAATAACATAAACCTAAGGCCACAAGTCCTGCAGAGCTGGGGGAGTCTGCTGCTGTGGCTGCTATAGGAGGCCGGAACATCCCCAGCAAGCTCTCCTGCTCCTGGCTTGGGGCTCCTCGTGAGTAAGACTGCAACCCCAGGCCATCTCCGGCTGGGAATCCGTAACCAACTCCAGGGGGATGCAGCTATAAAAACTAAGGCCACAAGACCTGCAGGTAGGGGCGGACTAAGGTAATTTTAAATGGTAAGCAAACAGTATTTTGGCGCCCCAACCAATAACTTATATATATATATATATATATATATATATATATACACACACACACACACACACACACACATACACACACACACACACACGGATGGGGTGCATAGACAAATTTTGGCCCTCCTGGTATTTTGGACTGGGTGTTTGGAATTGTGGGAGTTGAAGTCCAAAACACATGGAGGGCCGAAGTTGGTCTATGCCAGTGCTGTCCAACTTCTATAGGCCCAAGGGCCGGAATTCTGGTGGCTGACCACCTGGCGGGCCAGGGCGGGGGTGGGGCCAATCGCGGGGGCGGGGCCAAACGCAGGGGCGGGACCCGATCCCCGGAGTGACGCTGTAGGAGGGAGGGCGGAGCAAGAGGGGTTTCCCTTTGCTCCTCCCTCCCTTCTACAGCGTCAAACTGGGCAAGAGGCACGGCAATTTCGCCATGCCTCTTGCCCGGTTTGACGCTGTGGAGAAGGAAGGGAGGCGCAGAGAGGGGCTCCCCTTTGCGCCTCTCTTCCTTCTGCGGCGTCAAACCAGGCGAGAGAAATGGCGATTTCGCCTCCCTCTTGCCCGGTTTGACGCTGTGGAGAAGGAATTTCTCCCTCCTCCTCCTCCTCTTTCCCGGGCACCACGGCTGTCCCGAAATACGGGCGCCCGGGAAAGCGGCACGGCGCCCGGGAAAGAGGAGGAGGGAGAGCAGAAGGCGGCGCCAAGGGCAGCGCGTCACGCCAGGCCTGGCGTGACGCGCTGCCCTTGGCGCTGCCTACTCCTCCTTTTCGGTGGCCCCCCCGCCCTTCCTAGGGTGGGGAGCCGCCGCAGAAGCAGGCGCCAGGCGGGCAGCGTCACAAGCCTGGCGTGACGCGCTGCCCCTGGCGCCGCCTACTCCTCCTTTTCGGCGCGGAGAGAGGGACGGAGGGGGTGGTTCAGGGAGGAGGAACTAGCTTTCTTCCTCCTCCCTGCCCTGCCTCCCCCTCCCCCCCGGCCGCCATTTTTAAAAAAAAATTAGATTTTTTTTTAAAAAAAATTAAAAATGGCGGGTGGGGGGCATAGCAGGGGCCGTGTCCAACAGGCTGGGGGGCCGGATCCGGCCCCAGGGCCGCCAGTTGGACAGCCCTGGTCTATGCCATACACACACACACACCATCCTTCCTTCCTTCTAACCCTTTTCCCTGCTCTATTCCTATTCTCTTTGTGTGTGTGTGTGTGTGTGTGTCTATATATCTACTCCCCTTCCTTCCTTCTCATCCTTCCTTCCTCCTCACCCTTTTCCTTGCCCCCTTCCTAATCCCGTTCCCTTTCTTACCCTTTTCCCTCCTCTCTTCCTATTCTCTTTTTGTGTGTATGTATGTATATGTGTGTATCAGGTCTAGGCTAATTTCGGCCCTCCTTCCAGATGTTTTGGACTTCAACTTCCACAATTCCTAACAGCCAGAATTGTGGGAGTTGAAGTCCAGAACACCTGGAAGGAGGGCCGAAATTATGCTGGCCTAAACTAGAGTTGAGTTCCATAGGGTATCACAGTAAATTCCTTAATATTCTATACATTGGATACCATGATAATACATGGAACCTATCAAATAGATGCTTTTGTGTGTGGTAATTACAAATATCAAAAAGCCAGCTCACTCAACACTTAAAAAATAATAATTATTAGAGGTAATATATTCCCACCATCCACAAGACAAGTGTATGGGTTTATGCTGGCCTAAACTAGAGTTGAGTTCCATAGGGTATTACAGTAAATTCCTTAATATTCTATACATTCGATATCATGATAATACATGGAACCTATCAAATAGATGCTTTTGTGTGTGGTAATCACAAATATCAAAAAGCCAGATCACTCAACACTTTAAAAAAAAATAATTATTAGAGGTAATATATTCTCACCATCCTAAGCGAGGGTTGAGTTACAGTAACAGTGTTATATGGGTTCCTCAGCATCCCACCATTGTTAAGGTAACACACAGGTGAGTAGACTTGGCAACCGTGTCTTACCTTTTTCCGTGCCTCACTCCCAGTGGTGGCAGGGCAGCTGGAACTCTGTGCGGCTGCAAGGCCCTCAGAGGACCCCTTGTCCAGGCGGCAGGCACATCGTCCTTCTCCGGCCCTGCACCTAAGGCCAAGCTCGAGCTAAAGGCAGCCTCCTGGGAAGAGAGCCCGCTCCGCCCCGGGAAGGTGGAAGGTCCCAGCAGGGAGGAGGCACCCTGGATGGGAGTTTGCCCTGAGTAAGCAGCAGCAGGCCAGGGAGGCAGGCCCTCCGCGTGGCATTGGGGCCTCTGGCAGGCTGCATCCGGAGGCGCTTCCAGCGGCCCAACGATCCTACTTTTCGGCCTCGTGGCTGGCGAGTTGCGGCTCCGCCTTGCTCAAGTCGCGCCACACTAAATGCGCATGCGTGGACCCCATAAGGACGGAGTTGCAAAAGGCACCCCCCCAAGAGGCCGAAAAGGACGGAGGGGAGGAACGTTTTGCAGCCTCACACAACTTTGACCACTTGGAGACGCGCCTGCGCACGGGCCTGTAGTAATGGGGCTGCATGTGCTGCACCTGGCGGCCGCGGCCAAATGCGCCCTTAGCCATGGCCAGATACGCCCTTAGCCATGGCCAGATACGCCCTTCGCCATGGCCAGGTGCATGGCGCCCTGAGGCAGCCGCCTCCCTTGGCCTCCAATAAGATCCGCCTCTGCCTGCAGGGAAGTCTGCTGCTGTAGAAGAGACCAGAACATCACCAGCAAAGTCTTCCGATTGTGTTTTCTTCATTGTATCTTTGCTGTTTTCATTTCTAACAGAATTTGGTCATTGACTGTTATCTCCCAGTGCATTTAAGATCTAAATATGACACTCCTTCACTCTATGGCAGGGGCCAGGAACCTTTTTGACTCGGAGAGCCATAAAAGCAAAATATTTGGAAATTTATTTCAGTGAGAGCCATATAATATATAAAATATATATTATATATAAAATATATTTTAAGACTGAATTCAACTAAATGTGAGTATATACGTGTACATACTATGAGAAAAGGATTCCCCCCGCAGAATGACGGGACACTTCAGACCTGACTCTGCAAAAGGCATGCTCAGGACTCTGGGAAGGAAGAGAAGGAGGAAGGAAGGAAGGGGGAAGGAAAGAAAGAGGAAATAAAGGAGGGGGAGAGGAACAAAGAAAAGAAGAACGAACTATGGAAAAGGAAGAAAAGAAAAGCAGGAGAGAGACAAGGAGGGGAAAAGAAGGAAGGAAATGGGAAGGGAGGGAAGGGTGGGGAAAAGTAAGGAAAGGGAATGAGGAAAAAGTAAAATAATGAAGGGAAAAGAAGAAAAGAAAGAAGGGGAGAGGGAAGTGAAAGGAAGGAGAAGGAAAGGGTGAAGGGGGAGGAAGGAAGGAAGAGGAAGGAAGGAAGGAAGGAAGGAAGAGGGGGAATGGAGGAAAGAAGGGGAGAGGGAGGGAAAAGGAAGGAGAAAAGGAGAAGTAAAGGATGAAGGGAAGAAAGGAAGAAAGAGAATGGAGGACAGAAGGAAGGGGAGAGAGTGAGGGAAAAGGAAGGAGAGAAGGAGAAGGGTGAAGGGGATAAAGGAAGGAAAAGGGAGAATGGAGGAATGGAAGGGGAGAGGGAGGGAAAGGAAAGGAGACAAGGAAAGGGTGAAGGGGAGAAGGAAAGGAAGAGGGAGAATGGAGGAAAGAAGGAAGGGGAGAGAGGGAGGGAAAAAGGAAGGAGAGAAGGAGAAGGAACAAGTGAATGGGGAGAAAGAAAGGAAGAGGCCCCCGAAAGCAGTGGGGGAGGAGGAAGAGGCGGCGATAGCGGCAGTCAGGGCACATTTGCGTCACTCTTCCCCGCTGCATGCAGGGAAACCGAGGCCCAGGCTGCTCTGGAGAGCCAGATGCAATCATGAAAAGAGCCACATCTGGCTTCCGAGCCATAGGTTCCCTACCCCTGCTCTATGGTTAACTGCTTTCATAATCTTGGCACCTTGTACCCTTAACCTTGTAGTATCTTCACAGAGGATACTTCTCCACTGGCCGCCCGCTTGTCGTGGTAGAGAGGCTTGCACACCCTAATAAAGTTGTGAGCTATGCTGGCGGTTGGCATAATAGCCACCGGTAGGGCCTCCCATGCCAGACAGGTCACAACGGAAGGGTCTGACAAAGAGCGTCAATGGGCAGGATGGGCTCTCCAGCCTTTTGGTAACCATCCTAAGAGAAGGAAAACTGATTTCAAACCCGGGCAGATGGTGCTCGTCTAACCCTGTAACGTCAACCATCTAGAGAAGGAAACTCGAACCAAACCTACGACCTGAGGATCTCGTTGCCACCATCCTAAGCTTGCTAGGCCCTGGCAGACAAACCTTTGGTTTGAAGGGTGAGGCCCGTTCTGTGCACGCTGTACTCCACCAGAAAAATCCACAGGCTCGAAGGACACATCCAATCTCCTTAGTCATCAACGTGCTTGTAAAAAGCATGGGATGAGTCCTTCCTAAGACTCTTTGTTTGCGAAGTAATGCCAGGGGGAGAGAGAGAGAGAGAGAGATCCTCACAGAAAAGGACATTATACCACCTTACCTCGAGATAACAACCCATACGATCATATTCTATCAGGGATTTATGGTGAGTCAAGGAGGGAGGGGGTCAAGTGACTGCTTGCTAGAGAGGGTTCTAGGGAGGGAGGGCTTTAGTTACTACTAGCTTGGGGACCCGGCAGTGCCCGGGTTATTTGAGGAAGGCATTGTGTGCCATAGTTTGTCATTGGTGTGGGCCACAGTGCTCTAAGGAAGTGAATCATCCATGGTTCATCCTCCCTCAAACTGATCCAGGATGTAGGGTGCATCTTGGGGGGTTCTATGTGCCAAGTTTGGTCTTGTTCTGTCATTGTTGGGGGCCTAGTCAGGAAAATCAAATTGAGGAAGCCTAAGAATATCCCATGAGCTGAGGCCTAGTCAGGAAAATCAAGTTAAGGAAGCCTTGTTGTCAATTTTGGGCCTGGTCTGTGATTTATAGGGGCTGCAGTGTTGTTTGGGAAGTGAATGAGGTGAAGGTACTGCAAATCCCATCATGCGTGGCCCATCCTGCCCTAAACAACACCAGGTTGTGAAGTGGGCCATCGGTCCCTTGTTTGCCATGTTTGGTCCTGATCCGTCATTGCTGTGGGCCGCAGTGGCTCACTGCCTGAGGCCTTTTGCTTTCCCTCTGAGTCACCTTAGAAGTGTATTGGGTGAAGGTACCGAACATTCCATTTCCAACAGAAAAAACTGTCCACTGGCTAACTTCAACTCCAGCCATTTATGCCTGCTTCCGGCCCTTCCCTTTCCTCTCTGTGCTGTGTTGGAATGTTGGGAGGCTGGCCAGTCACAGCCATTTATGCAAATAAGCCCACAGTTGCAGCCAATCGAAACGCTGGGACATATTCGCTCGGTCGCACCACCCACCCACTGCCCGCAAACACTGACTTTTATTATATACATACATAGATAGATAGATAGATAGATATTCTATCCTAGCAGTCTGAATATTTACTTCCTATATTTAAATAAATAACTATGGGAAAAGAAGTTTGGAAATCAGGACTCGGGACTTTGTATGTTATTAATCTGTATTAATGTTTTAACTGTTTATATGATTTAACTGTTTGATAATTTTATATGGTATATTTATCGTTGTGTTATTATGCGGCATTGACTTTTTGCTGTAGTTTGGAAGCTGACCTGAGTCCCCTTTCGGGGTGAAAAGGGCGGGGTATGAATAAAATAATAAATAAATTTATCACCTTGATTAGCATTGAATAGCTTTGCAGCTTCAAGGCTTGGCTGCACCCGGCCCGGGGGAATCCTTATTTTGGGAGGTGATTAGCTGGCCCTAATTGTTTCTTGTCTGGAATTCCCCTGTTTTTGAGTGTTGTTATTTATTTCCTGTCCCAATTTTAGAGGTTTTTTTTAATTAATTTTTTTTAATTGAAATCCACAAGCATGTGGACACTTTCAACAGAAAGGAAGAAACCATGAAAATGAACAAAATCTGGCTACCAGGATTTTTTTTAATTAAAAAAACCTCTAAAATCATAACAGTAAATAAAGAACAATACTCAAAAACAGGGGAATTCCAGACAAGAAACAATCAGGGCCAGATTTTATTATTTCTTTTTTTCCAATTATTTATAACCCACCCTTCTCTACCCCCGAAGGGGGACTCGGGGCGGCTAACAAAGGCAACATTTCGATGCCGCATATAAAGACAATAACATCAAAAACATCATTACAATAGATTAGCAATTAAAATCAATAATTAAACACATATTCCTATTTCCGTATTGAGGTTGTCCAAACCAATCCGCAGCCTGTTTCCACTGCCCAATATCAACCGAATGCCTCGTCCCAAAGCCACATCTTTACTCTTCTAAAGGAAAGGAGGGTAGAAGCTGATCTAATTTCGCTGAGTAGCGAGTTCCAGTCGAGGGGCCACCGCCGAGAAGGACCTGTCCCTTGTCCCCATGAAACGTATTTGTGACGAAGGTGGGATCGAGAGCAGGGCCTCCCCGGAAGATCGTAAATTTCGAGGCGGGACATAAGGGGAGATACGTTTGGACAAGTAACCGTAATCCCCTCCCAACAAAGGATTCTCCCAGGCAGTAAGAAGCCAGAATTTGAAATTGCTGGGCCATTAAATGCTAATTAAGGTGGCCATTTGAAACATTCACACCAACCTCGAACAGGCAAGAGCTCTTTCTCCTAACCTGGACAATGCACAGATATATAAACCCCATTTCCAACAGACCTCACAACCTCTCAGGGTGCCTGCCATCGGTGGAGGCGAAACGTCAGGAGAGAATGATTCTAGAACAGTGCTGTCCAACTTCTTCCGACCCAAGGGCCGGAAGAAATGTCACTGATCACCTCGGGGGCCGTAGGTGATCAGTGAGCAGGGGGCAGGGCCACGCGTGGGGGGGGGGAGGGGGCGGCGCCAAGGGCAGAGCGTCATGCCACCGGCGAAAAGGAGCAGAAGGCGGCGCCAAGGGCCGCGCGTCAGAGGCCTGGCGTGACACACTGCCCTTGGCGCCGCCTACTGCTCTTTTTCGGCGTGGAGAGAGGGATGGAGGGGGCGGTGCAGGGAGGAGGTGCTAGCTCTCTTCCTCCTCCCTGCCCTGCCTCCCCCTCCCCCCGGCTGCCATTTTTAAAAAAAATTAGAATTTTTTAAAAAAATAGAAATTTTTAAAAAAAAAAAAATTAAAAATGGCGGCCGGGGGCATAGCGGGGGGCCGTGTCCAACAGGCTGGGGGGCCGTGTACGGGCCCCCGGGCCGCCAGTTGGACAGCCCTGTTCTAGAACATGGCCATACAACCCGGAAAACTCACCAAAACACATTTTCTAAAAAGCTCTAATTTTTCAAAGTGTGTCAGAACTCCTCAAAAATATCACATGGCTTAAATTAACAGCCAACTGAAATGCGTTATGCTTTTATTGACTTCCGTGGGCTTTGTTTGCGCCCCCCACTTACAAAAGTACATCTGATCCCATTCAAGGCTGCTTTCTTGCAAAGACATGGACAGAATCCAACTAAGAGAGCTCTCTCTCCTCTGCGGGGAAGGAGCGTTCACACCAACATGAATTTCCGGAGATATTGCAATCTCTCCGAAATGATGAAAACGCTGATATTCAGAAGGCGAAAGAGACATAACATGACATCTGAAAATATGCTGGACAGGGACGGATCAAATAGGATGTTATTCATATTTTTAAAAATACAAAAACAGGAAAGATAACGTTTTTTGTTTTTTGTTTAGAAATCACTGTTACAAAACCTCAGATAAAAATGTACTGGACAGAGTCCCTTTAATATCATATACATTGAAAATGAGGAAATAAATTTAAGATTACACATAACCCTTGATGAACTATTGATTTTAGGAACGACCCACCAAACATTGCTGTGCACAAGTTCTATTCGGGGTTTTTTTGTGTCGAATTGCACAGAAGCCTGCGATATGTAGGTCTAAAATGGAGGTTGCACAGCAGCAGTGTCTCACTTGCCAGATAGGAAGGTATATTCACATCATCAATGCTTTTAGATCAGGCATGGGCAAACTTGGGCTCTTCTGGTGTTCTGGACTTCAGCTCACACAATTCCCAACAGCCACAGGCAGGGCCGGATCTTACATTACGCAAACTACGTGCCCGCGTGGGCGCCCCATATTCAGGGGTGCATCCGGCCGCCAAACGCCCCTTCTCAGTCTTCGGCCCCGTGGAAGGCGGCCCGCCTGCGCCGCACCAAATGCGCATGTGTGGAACCAGCTGGTTACGTGCATGCGCATCCACCCCAGCCGCCAATCCTTCCTCCTCAGTCTCCAACCCCGTGGAAGGCGGCGCACACGCAGAACGAGCTGGCTCCGTGCGAGCAGGCCAGAGCCACTTGCAGGCAGAGCCTCCACCAGCCCCCCGTGGAAGGCGGCCTGCCCGCGCCACACCAAATGCGCACACACAGAACGAGCTGGCTCCGTGCGAGCAGGCCAGAGCCAATCGCAGCAACTCCACGAAGCCGGAGACCGAGGAGGAGCGCCGGGCAGCCAAAGGCAGAGCCTCCGCCCCCATCCGCCAAACCCTCCTCCTCAGTCTCCGACCCCGTGGAAGGCGGCCTGCCCGCGCCACACCAAATGCGCATGTGTGGAACCAGCTGGTCTGTGCGAGCAGGCCAGAGCATCCAGCGGCCACGAGGCCGGAGACCGAGGAGGAGCGCCGGGCAGCCGAAGGCAGAGCCTCCACCCCCATCCGCCAATCCTTCCTCCTCAGTCTCCGACCCCGTGGAAGGCGGCGCACACGCAGAACGAGCTGGCTCCGTGCAAGCAGGCCAGAGCCACTTGCAGCGGCTTCACGAGGCCAGAGACCGAGGAGGAGCGCCGGGCAGCCGAAGGCGGAGCCTCCGCTCCCATCCGCCAAACCCTCCTCCTCAGTCTCCGACCCCGTGGAAGGCGGCCTGCCCGCGCCACACCAAATGCACACACAGAATGAGCTGGCTCCGTGCGAGCAGACCAGAGCCACTCATAGCGGCTCCACGAGGCCGGAGACCGAGGAGGAGCGCCCGGCAGCCGGAGGCAGAACCTTCGCCCCCGGCCGACAAACCCTCCTCCTCAGTCTCCGACCCCGTGGAAGGCGGCCTGCCCGCGCCACACCAAATGCGCACACACAGAATGAGCTGGCTCCGTGCGAGCAGGCCAGAGCCACTCGCAGCGGCTCCACGAGGCCGGAGACCGAGGAGGAGCGCCGGGCAGCCGAAGGCAGAGCCTCCGCCCCCATCCGCCAAACCATCCTCCTCAGTCTCCGACCCCGTGGAAGGCGGCCTGCCTGCGCCACACCAAATGCGCACGCACAGAAAGACCTGGCTCCGTGCGAGCAGGCCAGAGCCACTCGCAGCGGCTTCATGAGGCCGGAGACAGAGGAGGAGCGCCCGGCAGCTGGAGGCAGAACTTCCGCCCCCGGCCGACAAACCCTCCTCCTCAGTCTCCGACCCCGTGGAAGGCGGCCTGCCCACGCCACACCAAATGTGCACGTGCAGAACTAGCTGGCTCCGCGCAAGCAGACCAGAGCCACTCGTAGCGGCTCCACGAGGCCAGAGACCGAGGAGGAGCGCCCGGTAGCAGGAGGCAGAACCTTCGCCCCTGGCCGACAAACCCTCCTCCTCAGTCTCCGGCCCCGTGGAAGGCGGCTCGCCCATGCCGCACCAAATGCGCACATGCGGACACAGCTGGCTCCACGCATGCGCACCCTCCACGAGGCCGGAAACTGAGGAGGAGGGCCCGGCAGCCAGATGCGCCCCCGAACATGTGAATAATATTCTACCTTTTATTTTTCAGTGATTGGTAGTGGGGGGGGGGGAATAATGTTTGCTTACCATTTAAAATTACCTTATTCCGGCCCTGGTCTCAGGCCTCCTTCCCCCACCCCATCACGTAAGAATCAGAAAACATATGCAAATTAGTAGGTCAAGATAGCTCATGCATGGGCCAACATGTGCTTTTCAGGTGTTTTGGACTTCAACTCCCACCATTCGTAACAGCCTCACGCCCTTGCCTTTCCCCCCTCAGCCGCTTAAGCGAAAAAAGGGAAAAGAGAAAGGAAGGGGCCCGAGGCTGTTAAGAATGGTGGGAGTTGAAGTCCAAAACACCTGGAGGGCCTAAGTTTGCCCATACCTGTTCTAGACAGTCCTTGCATTGTGTACATTCAGACAATTAAGGGTCCGGCACCTGGAGCTGTGATACACATCTCTGTTCCATTCAAACTGTTCGCTAATTCTGGAACTTGTTTCCAAAAGGTACAAGTTTGCCTAGTTTCCAACAGATCACACAACCCCTGAGGATGCCTGCCATAGATGTGGGTAAAATGTCAGGAGAGAATGCTTCTTGAACATGACCATACAGCCTGGAACCCCCCCAGAAACCCTATGGTTTGGTTGTTGGAAATGTACTTCATGCCCAAATTGTGGTCTTTAGTTTGGAGGCAAATGATGGTGAACAGTAACCATTAGGCCTGGGTAATCATGATTCTAAATAGTTCTAAAGTACTTACAAAACTAAAGTTCTGGTGGTGAAAACTAGGTGGCGCTGGTGCTTTGCTTCTATAGTATTACTAAAGTTCTGATGGTGAACACTAGGTGGCGCTGGTGCTTTGCTTCTATAGTATTACTAAAGTTCTGCTGGTGAACACTAGGTGGCGCTGGTGCTTTGCTTCTATAGTATTACTAAAGTTCTGGTAGTGAACACTAGGTGGCGCTGGTGCTTTGCTTCTATAGTATTACTAAAGTTCTGATGGTGAACACTAGGTGGCGCTGGTGCTTTGCTTCTATAGTATTACTAAAGTTCTGGTGGTGAACACTAGGTGGCGCTGGTGCTTTGCTTCTATAGTGTTGCTAAATTCCTGGCGGTGAGCATTTCAGAACAAAAAGTTCAAAATTTCATTATTATTTCATTATTGGTGATTTTTAAGACAGAACTAATTAGGAACTGCCATTTATAACGAAATTTTGAAAGTTTTGTTAGAGTTCTGTAATGTTCAACACTAGAACTTTAGCAACACTGTAGAAGCAAAGCACCAGCGCCACCTAGTGTTCACCACCAGAACTTTAGCAACACTGTAGAAGCAAAGCACCAGCGCCACCTAGTGTTCACCACCAGAACTTTAGCAACACTGTAGAAGCAAAGCACCAGCGCCACCTAGTGTTCACCACCAGAACTTTAGCAACACTGCAGAAACAAAGCACCAGCGCCACCTAGTGTTCACCACCAGAACTTTAGCAACACTGTAGAAGCAAAGCACCAGCGCCACCTAGTGTTCACCTCCAGAACTTTATAGTTTTGTAAGTACTTTAGAATCATTTAGAACCATGATTGCACAGGCCTAGTAACCATCATTTGTGAACCATTATTTCAAAGTAATACAGACAAGAAAGTATAAAAGGAAACTAAGTTCATACAGGGAAAAAAGAGAATGGATTAATCCGGAGCATGTTTCTGAGGTCAAGCCGCTAGTTGGTAGTGAGGTCTGAATTGAGCCACACTCTTGTAGGCCTGTGCAATCATGATTCTAAATGTTTCTAAAGTACTTACAAAACTAAAATTCTGGTGGTGAACACTAGGTGGCGCTGGTGCTTTGCTTTGTTTCTAAAGTGTTGCTAAAGTTCTGGTGGTGCAATTTTCACCACCAGAACTTTAGCAACACTGTAGAAGCAAAGCACCAGCGCCACCTAGTGTTCACCACCAGAACTTTAGTTTTGTAAGTACTTGAGAACCATTTAGAACCATGATTGCACAGCCCTACTAATCAGTCTTTCTGGTCTTATTATATAATGGGAAAATGTGCTCTAGGCAGTCATTTTATATGATGGGGACAGAAAAGAGATGACGCATTTTTCAGAAAGAGTGGCATATCCCTCCCTTGACTTCTAAATTCATGGCTTGCCAAGAAGGAATTCAAGAAGTTTTGGACCCTCACAACACTCTGCAATGCCAGAGATCGCAAACACATATAATTCCAGATAATGTGATTGAATGTTGTGATGATTTAGCTCTAGAATGGCACAGAATTGCAAACATGATGCTATGAAGAGGCATATGTTTTGGTTTTTATAGAAAAAAAAACAGTACAGGCCTTGCAGAGTATGAAATACAAAGGCCTTGGAGACCAAATCTCCCCTTCCTTCATTTTTAACAGCTGCATAATGCATTTACATTGGTTGCGTTTGGCTTGTTAACAATTAGCAAATTCCCTGCTTTCGATATTCTCGGGTTCCTGCCGCTTTGTTCCAATGGCAACCTCGTATTTGGTGGGCGCGGGACGAAACCATACCGGTAATCTTAAACCTTTAAAGTGCCAGCACACTGAACGAAATGGGATCAGAGCAGCAGAAGACAGGACCCTGGATCTAAAGGCGGTGGCGAGCCATCAGACCCCGGTCTCGTATTCTGAATTTTGAAATCAAACACGCACGGCCCACGGCTAGACAATATAATACGTACTCTAGCCATCGGATCTAATGCCCCAACAGTTTTTATATATATATATAAAGTTTGTAGAAATCAATAATTTACACTTTTTGAAACATTATTGCTTCAGCAAACAGTTCAGTCTAGAAATACATTGCAGTTGCGTACGACTTGGGTGCGAATAATTAGAAATTGAAAGTAAAATTATACATGGACACATAATACTCTCAGCACACAAGGGCTGCAAACAGGTACACGGCAGCTTAATCAGGCCTGGATTACCCATAAGGCCACCCTAGGCCATGGCCTAGGGCGGCAGCCATGGGGGCACAGCAGATCAGGACCCCCAAAATTGAAAAAAAAATTTTAAAAAAATTTAATCCGATCTTCGGGTGCTTGCTTCTGCGCCTGCGCAGTGAGAAGGAGCGAGGGAGAAGGAGCCAGGGAGAAGGAGCCAGGGGGAAGTCCCGCCGCCCCTAGGGCGTCTGACGTGGCTTCCCCCGCCGCCTCCTTGCTCGCGCAGGCGGGCGCCGCTCCTTCCTTCAGTGAAGGGAGGAGGGGCGCCCGTGCGAGCGAGGAGGCGGCGGGGGAAGCCACGTCAGACGCCCTAGGGGCGGGACTTCCCCCGGCTCCTTCTCCCTCACGCCGGCTCCGCCCCGCAAGTGGCCCCACCCCCCTCAAGCGTCCCCCCCCCCGGGGCGGCATTTACAGAGTGTGGCCTAGGGCGCCACAAAAGGTTAATCCGGGCCTGCGCTTAATGCCCACATTCCTAAACCAGTTCCCGAAGACCAAAAGCTTGCCTTAGATTTCTCATCTAACTTACAACAGCTCTTCTCTCTCTTTTTTTTTTAAATTTTGCTTTAAATTAAGGCAATGAAATGGCTACAGTTCCTAAAGTTCGTTATCAGGGGGAAACAAAAATATACACCTTTCTTCTTTCTGAACTTTAGGGCAGCAGCATATAATGTAGAAACTTGTATTACGCAAACATGCAACGCCAGGTTGATGTAAAAAAAACACAAACAACCCAAACAAACGAGAAGAAAAAAAATTAAAAAGAATAAATCCAAGTTTAAAAAATATCATTTGGTGGTTTTTCTTTCTTTCTTTCTTCTTCTTCACTGGATTACATACACAGTTTTCAGAGAGGAAAAAAAAAATAAAGCTTAGGATTGTTTTAGAGTTCTGTATGTGTCGCGATCACACATTTAAAAGGTTTTGTAGCAATAACGAAAAAAAATCTTTTTAGGAGTTTTGGATCATCACTATATTTGAGGCTATTTTGGGAAAAGGCACTGGTTCTTGGTTTTGTTTTGTTTTTTACGGTGCCCATATCTGTATGCACTTGCGGATTTTTTTTTTTTGATTTCAGTTTATTTTCTGTACAATGCAAGAAGGTATGATAAGACTGCGGCTAGAAACACATTTAGCAGTAGCTGATTTTGAGAGTTGACATCTCCTATTCCACTCTGCACTATATCAAAACTTCCAGGCTCTCTTAAAATCTTAGATGGCCGCGAAAAACCCAGAAATAGGCATTACGATTAAGTCAGCTTTCAGCATTTTTTCAGTGCATTTTGCAGAAAGGGTCTAAAAGTTAGGCATACAGTTCTGGTGTTTATTTTACACAGAGGAGACCACCAACATTTGACATAAAGTCTTCTAAGCTTTTGAGGAAGGCCATCTTCTGCTTACGGTCCAGCGTAGGCGGAGTGCTGCTCGCAGTAAGCTTGTTGAAGGCATCTGCTAATCGCTGGTAAATGATTGGATCTTGTTGACTTGATAATAATGTCTCCACTAATTCAGAATATTCGGCCTGTGAGGAAGAGAAGTATTATTATTACTCAACAGAACCAAGTAACAGCAACAGCAAATGTCATGAGCAAAAACGTTATGTAGTGCATTTCAAATAAATTTATATATCGTCTCCCAGTGATACTTACAAAAGGCATTTACTGTATATACTTGAGTATAAGGCTAGTTTTTCACCCCCTTTTTTAGGCTGAAAAAGTCCCCTTTGGCTTATACTCGACATTATTTCTCATTATTATTGCATTTATTATTTTACTCTATTTCTTATTATTATTACATTTATTATTTTACTCTATTTATTATTATTATTACATTTATTTTTTCACTCTATTTATTATTATTATATTTATTATTTCACTCTATTATTATTACATTTATTATTTTACTCTATTTATTATTATTACTACATTTATTATTTTACTCTATTATTATTATATTTATTATTTCACTCTATTATTACATTTATTATTTCACTCTATTTATTATTATTATTACATTTATTATTTCACTCTATTATTATTATTACATTTATTATTTCACTCTATTTATTATTATTACATTTATTTTTTCACTCTATTTATTATTATTTATTTATTATTTCACTCTATTATTATTACATTTATTATTTTACTCTATTTATTATTATTATTACATTTATTATTTTACTCTATTATTATTATATTTATTATTTCACTCTATTATTACATTTATTATTTCACTCTATTTATTATTATTATTACATTTATTATTTCACTCTATTATTATTATTACTACATTTATTATTTTACTCTATTATTACATTTATTATTTCACTCTATTTATTATTATTATTACATTTATTATTTCACTCTATTATTACATTTATTATTTCACTCTATTTATTATTATTACTACATTTATTATTTCACTCTATTATTACATTTATTATTTCACTCTATTATTATTATTACTAAATTTATTATTTCACTCTATTATTACATTTATTATTTCACTCTATTTATTATTATTATTACATTTATTATTTCACTCTATTTATTATTATTATTACATTTATTATTTTACTCTATTTATTATTATTATTACATTTATTATTTTACTCTATTATTATTAAATTTATTATTTCACACTATCATTACATTTATTATTTCACTCTATTTATTATTATTGCATTTATTATTTCTCTATTTATTATTATTACATTATTATTTCATCTATTTATTTTTATTATTACATTTATTATTTCACTCTATTATTATTACATTTATTATTTCACTCTATTTATTATTATTACATTTATTATTTCTCTATTATTATTACATTATTATTTCATCTATTTATTATTATTATATTTATTATTTCACTCTATTATTATTACATTTATTACTTCACTCTATTTATTATTGTTGTTACATTTATTTCACTCTATTTATTATTAATATTATTTATTTTACTTTATTATTATTATATTTATCATTTTACTCTATTATTGTTATTATTAAATTTATTATTCTACTCTCTTTTTTCAGGTTGGAAGGATACATACGCACATTTACACTGAAGAAGGTTAGAATAATGGATTAAATAATAGCTGGGCAATTTTATTTTAAATTACAGTTTTATGTAAATATTCGAAAACATTGAACCTACTGATGCCTCAATTAATGTAACTGTATTGGTATCTATTTTTATCTTGAAATTTACCTGTAGCTGCTGCATTTCCCACCCTCGGCTTATATTCTCAGTTTTTTTGTGGTAAAATTAGGTGCCTTGGCTTATATATGGGTGAGCTTATATTCAAATATAATATCCCCTCCTGAAATATAATATCCCCTCCTAATGGCAGTTTTTGGATTGAGGGAAATACTGCAATTCTGCAATACTGGCCTGCTTCAGATCACAGAAGAACTATTAGTAGAAAGGAAACCTGATAGCTATGTATTATTTATTTTATTTGCAGTACTTCTCACCCCAAAGGGGACTCAGGGCAGATCACAGAACATATATTCCGCAAAAATTCAATGCTGATTTTACAATGATAAGACAGAGAACAGATAGAGTTATACTTAGGCTTTTTCTCATCATTTGGCATCTTTTGGAGGCTGTGTTCAGTTCCAGCCACAAGGTGGTGCTGTTGTGCCATCTCCCTGCCAAAGAGCTTTCTTCGTTTGTAAACTTTCCTCCAAAATGCCGAGCCTAAAATACCTCCCCAGTTAATGCAGTTCCTATTCACCTACTCACACTGCTGGTTTTGATCCGTATGGTTGGCAGGGGAGATGGGCTGAAGGTCAGGAGCTCACCTTGACCTGGCTTCAAACTGTCAAGCTTTCGGTTGGCAACAGGCCCGGATTAACAACTTTTTGCGCCCTAGGCCACACTTTGGAATTACGCCCCCAGCCAACCTCTTAACCCCCCCCCACACACACACACACCACTCAGACCCACACTTGGCTGGCTTTCGCCCTGGTGCCTCCGGAGCAGAAAAGGCGAGTAGGCACCATCCCACCACCTCCAAGGTCCCCATGCATTCCCACCGGCTGGAAAGCTCCGCTGTGCTCTGAAGGTCTCCTCGGGAATCGGGAGGCTTGGGGAGAGCGCAGCGGGTGCAAACTCGCTCCAAAGGCAAGCACAAGAGAGCAAGAGCGCGCATGCGAGAGCGCGCGCGCAGGAGAGAGAGAGCATGCGAGAAGAGAGAGAGCGCGCAAGAGAGCGAGATGCGCTCCCGGAGGGGACGGAGCAGAGACTTTGCCAGCACAAGGAGCGAGGAGGGGCATGAGAAAGGGGGAAAGAGGGGCATGGACCAGGGGGTTTTTTTGGTCCGTGATCTGCGCCCCCCCTCGACTTGCTGCCCCTAGGCCAGTGTTTCCCAACCTTTTTTGAGCCGCGGCACACTTTTAACATTAAAAAAATCCGGGGGGCACACCACCAATCAAAATGTCACAAAATGACACTCTAACACAGTAAAGAACGGCTGGGGGGTGGTGGCCTGCTGGGAGAAGCTGCTGGGAGTGCCGAAGCCGGGGGAGGAGCCAGGCCATGCCAGGCCCCGCCCCCTCCCCCCCGGCCTCACCTCTCCCAGCAGCTGCTCCAGCCTTGAGGGGGGACAGTGCCAAGCCAGCGGTGCCAGAGCCAGCACAATGCTGGCTTGGCACTGTCCCCTCAAGGCTGGAGCAGCTGCTGGGAGTGCCAAAGCCAGGGGAGGAGGCAGAGCCAGGCCGCGCCATGCCCTGCCCCCTCCCCCCAGCTTCAGCTCTCCCACAGAGGAGGAGCATGAGCAGTGGACGGGCTTCAGTGGGCGGGGCTCCTCCTCCACGCGGCTTCAGCGAGCAAGGGGCGAGAGTCATGGCGGGAGTCATGGCGGATTGGAGGCTGGCTGGGGAAACGGCCAAAGGAGGTGGTGCCCCGGCCCCTTCTTCTTTTTCTTTGCCGCCACCCGGCCCTTCCTCCTCCTCCCCCAAGCAGCAGGAGTTCGGCGGGGGGGGGGGGGAAGGAAGGGGGTCAGAGAGCTTTTCTCGCGGCACAGCAGGAGGTCCGTCATGGCACACTAGTGTGCCACGGCACACTGGTTGAGAAAGACTGCCCTAGGCCATGGCCTCGTTGGCCTTATGGGTAATCCGGGCATGGTTGGCAAGGGTTACCGCAGCTGGAGCTGGTGATTAACCTGCTGTGCAAAAGCAGGCCCTCTATCTCTCACTTGCTTCATTCACGCGGAAGCCAGGGCAATGGGAGAATCCCTGCCATTAGTACATGGTTTTACATAGAAATACTAGATATTCTGGATGAAATAACGAAAGTAAAGTAACACCTGCATCTTTCTTTTTTATTCTGAAAGAAACCAATTAACTTTTTTTGCAGTTTACTACATCTATCTCCTTTGAAAGTGAGAAGAATAAACAGAATGACATACCTGATGCAAACATACTAATGTGTAAAACGCTTCACCTGCGGCAGCTGTCATCTCTGTATTGTGCTTCTGTAGTACCAGCATATCAAAAACCATCTGAAATGACAAGTATTTCAATTCAGAAACCAAAAGATTATTTCTTGTGTGTGCTAGGGTGAAAGACATCGAGTCCACATTCGAAAAGCCACAGTAGATCAAGTGTTTACAAGTGCCACAGCTGAATAATTACTTTGAAAGGAGCTGAGAGCTACTACCGTATATTCCGGGGTACTAGACGACTAGGGCTACAAGACGACCCCCCCAAATTTGAAACAAAAAATAGGGATATACTCGCCGTTTAAAACGATTCCGCATTCCATGGTGATGGCTGGGGTCGATCTGCTCTCTTTCCTCCCTCCCTGGACACCATAGCGGCGGGTCCGAGAGGAGCGGCAGCCCTCTAAACCGTGGTCCTGTTCACCTTGGGACCAAGGAGGCACCTTCGGATGGCGACTCCCTGCGACTCTGGGCTGCGGCGTGCGTGGAATGGGCTTGTTGAGGCAGTCTGGGAGCCGTAGTTTCTATGGCTACCAGACTGCCCCAAAAGCCCATCCCATGTACGCCGAAGGAGGCGCCTCCCATCCCACGCACGCCGCAGGAGGCGCCTCCCACCCCACGGAGGCCACAGGAGGCATGTCCTGCAGTGTGCGTGGGATGGGCTTGCTGAGGCATTCTGGGAGCCGTAGTTTCCTGGCTCCTACGGCTACCAAACTGCCTCAGAAGCCCATCCCACGCACACCGCAGGAGGCGCCTCCCATCCCACGGAGGCCACAGGAGGCATGTCCTGCAGTGTGCGTGGGATGGGCTTGCTGAGGCACTCTGGCAGCCGTAGTTTCCTGGTTCCTACGGCTACCAAACTGCCTCAGAAGCCCATCCCCCGCACGCCGTAGGAGGTGCCTCCCATCCCACGCCCGCCACAGGAGGCATGTCCTGCAGTGTGCGTGGGATGGGCTTGCTGAGGCACTCTGGCAGCCGTAGTTTCCTGGCTCCTACGGCTACCAAACTGCCTCAGAAGCCCATCCCACACACGCCGTAACCCAGGGTCACAGGGAGTCGCCATCCGAAAGCGCCTCCTTGTGCCCAAGGCGAGTGGGGCCACAGGGACAGTCCAGTAGGCTGTCTCCATGGCAATACAGCCTGCCCCTCCTCCCCCCAAGGTACGGTAGTTTAATTTTATTACTTTATTAAAATAATTTTTAGGCTTTTAAATTTTATCTCCGGCGTACTAGATGACCCCAAACATTTAATAAGATTTTTCAGTCCTAAAAAGTCATCTAGTACCCCGGAATATATGGTAGTGAGGATGGCATCCTATCACCTCTAATATCAAAGACAGTATGTCTCATTGCATCAATTGCTGGTGTCTGCAAGATGGAGGGTGCTGTAGTACTCCTGTCCTGCTGGCAGGCTTCCCACCGACAACTCTTTGGCCACTTTGTGAAATATTGGACTTAATGTAGCTGTTCTTTTATTCATGACCGTCAGATTTGACTGTAAGGACTTTTTGTCCAACAATTCCTTGTCTTTATCCCAACATCACCGGGGGCCCTGGTGGCGCAATGAGTTAAATCCTTATTCTGGCAGGACTGCCAATCAATAAGTCAGCGGTTCGAGAGAAGGTTGAAGCTCCCTCTGTCAGCTTCAGCTCCCCATGTGGGGGGACATGAAAGAAGCCTCCAATAGGATGACAAAACATCAAACAACCAGGCGTTCCCTGGGCAACATCCTTGCAGACGGCCAATTCTCTCATACCAGAAGCGACTTGCAGTTTCTCAAGTCGCTCCTGACATGGGAAAAACATGGATTCCTTATTTAATATCTGCCAGATACCTTCTCCTGGGATAGGCCTGATCAGAAGAGACACAGCAGGCATCCTTCCTCTAGCACCTTATTTACAGGTGCTTATTTACAGGGTATGGGTTATATTGTGCAAATGTTTTTAAATCCTGCTATGGCTTATTTTATGGATATGTCTTATTTTCAGGGAAACACGGTATGTAGAGATATTAAAAGAACAGGCTTTGCAAGTTCATGATTGTGTGGCCTTTTGCAAAGTGACCAAAACTGGCCTGAGACACAAACGATGAGTAGTAAAAGTAAGATAAGTTGGTACGATATATAATGTTCTCTCTTACCTTAAGAAAGTGCCTTGTTGCTACAAAAAGGGATGAATCCGTCTCCTGCGCTTTTGCACACTGTTCTGCTAATGGCGTCAGCGCTTCTAAGCAGAGCTGGCAAACATCGGAACTCATTCTGATTAATCAAAGTCAAGGATTCTTTTCTCTCTCTCAACGGAATAAGAATCACTGGATGCTGCCCAGATACTGCAAAGTTTTTATAAAAGTACCCATAAGTTAAAGCAGGGGTAGGGGACCTATGGCTCGGGAGCCAGATGTGGCTCTTTTCATGATTGCATGTGGCTCCCCAGAGCAGCCCGGGCCTCGGTTTTCCAGCATGCAGCTCTCCCTCTTCATTCCTTCCTCTTACTTCCTTTCTTTCTCCCCTTCACCCTTTCCTTCTCTACAAGGTTAAGGGTACAAGTTGCCAAGATTATCAAAGCAGTTAACCATAGAGCAGGGGTAGGGAACCTATGGCTCGGAAGCCAGATGTGGCTCTTTTCATGATTGCATCTGGCTCTCCAGAGCAGCCTGGGCCTCGGTTTCCCTGCATGCAGCGGGGAAGAGTGACGCAAATGTGCCCTGACTGCCGCTTCTACGCCGCTATCGCCGCCGCTTCCTCCTCCCCCACTGCTTTCGGGGCCCTCTTCCTTTCTTTCTCCCCCTTCACTTGTTCCTTCTCCTTCTCTCCTTCCTTTTTCCCTCCCTCTCTCCCCTTCCTTCTTTCCTCCATTCTCCCTCTTCCTTCTCCCCTTCACCCTTTCCTTGTCTCCTTTCCTTTCCCTCCCTCTCCCCTTCCATTCCTCCATTCTCCCTTTTCCTTCCTTTCTCCCCTTCACCCTTTTCTTCTCCTTCTCTCCTTCCTTTTCCCTCCCTCTCTCCCCTTCCTTTTTTCTTCCATTCTCTTCCTTCTTTCCTTTTCCTTCTTTCTTTCTCCCCTTCACCCTTTTCTTCTCTCCTTCCTTTTCCCTCCCTCTCTCCCCTTCCTTCTTTCCTCGATTCTCCCTCCCTCTTCCCTCATCTCCTATTCTTTTCCCCCAAGTCTTCCTTTCCTCTCTCCCTTCTTTCTTTTCTTCTTTTCCCTTCATTGTTTTTACTTTTTCCTCACTCCCTTTCCTTTCTTTTCCCCACCCTTTCCTTTCCTCCCTTCCCATTTCCTTCTTTCTTTTCCCCTCTTTGTCTCTCTCCTGCTTTTCTTTTCTTCCTTTTCCATAGTTCGTTCTTCTTTTCTTTCTTCCTCTCCCCCTCCCTCCTTTATTTCTTCAGTCTTTCTTTCTTTCCCCCTTCCTTCCTTCCGTCTTCTCTTCCTTCCCAGAGTCCTGAGCGTGCCTTTTGCAGAGCCAGGTCTGAAGTGTCCCGTCATTCTGCCGGGGGAATCCTTTTCTCATAGTATGTACGTATAGACTCACATTTAGTTGAATTCAGTCTTAAATTATATATATATATATATATATATATATATATATATAAATAATATGGCTCTCACTGAAATAAATTTCCAAATATTTTGCTTTCATGGCTCTCAAGAGTCAAAAAGGTTCCCGACCCCTGAGTTAAAGCGTCTAAAGTCCTTCTATAATCATGTTTCAATGGGGAACAAGGGGAAACACTTAATTTCTGAGGCACACACGAGTCAGCTGCAAAGGATACGATGTCATCCCTAATTCTAATGAATACATAAGGCTTTTAAACAAGTCATCTGGAAGCTGTGGAATTTTCTCTGGGAATATTTCACAAATAAAAGTGATTAATTTGTAGTATTGATTACACAGTGATGGAAACTGTAAAAGGAAAGCAGAAAAATCAATTTCAGTAACGCTTCACTTGGTTTACATTTTAGTAGCAACAAAAGTCATATCCGAAACATCATGGCCTTACTATACCACTCATTTGAATTTCAGTTTATGAATAGCACTTCATTCTGAGCTCAGGTCCACCAGAATACAATATTGGCGACACAAATAGATCTAAGGAAATAAACTAAAGGTGCATCTACACCAGTGGTCCCCAAGAACCAAAATATGGTCCTTGGCCTCACCATTACTACACCGTTGCAACGAGAGCGACTGGTCTCGCGAAACCCTCTTATAGTGCCGAGGCAACGGCAATGTCGGGAGGAGAGTCTGAATACCCACAAAAGGCGCGACAAGCCCCTTCTCTTCCTCCTCCTTCCCCCTGAGTGGAGCCATTCCATGTGGCGCCTGAAAGCGGGGGGCTTGGTGTCTTCGTTTTTAGGCCTGTTCCTGGGGTTATTTGGGGTGCTGATTCCGAAAATTTCATTGGATAGACCACATCAGTTCTAGATAAGGTTTTCTGTGGATGTGCAGATGGCAACTACTGAATGGCATATGTTCCGTATCGGAAACTAGAATTGATGTGGTCTATACAATGCAATTTTCTGAATTAGGACCCAATGAATCAAGCCAAATCTAAAGTTGACCAAAAACTGATTTATAACCCTTTTGGTACGAATGTCAGAGTGGTTCCTGGACAAATAGTTCTGTTGGTAGAAATCTGCCACTCTTTTAGGCCAATCTTTTATGGTGATAAGATATGTGTGTCTCAGGTTAGTATGATCTAATGGTGGAGTTATTTCTGGTTGAGAGTCAGTGTGGCTTAGTGGACTGAACGTGGGGTCTCTTTAAAGACCAAGGTTCAGCAGTGGAAACCCACTGGGTGTCCTTAAGCATGACACGCTTTCTCATCCTCAGAAGAAGGCAAAGGAAACCACCTTCTGGGCAAATCTTCCCAAGGGCACCTTAGGATCACGGTATGTCAGAAATGACATGGAGACACAGAACATTATTTCTAGTTGCTACTTGCTAGGCCTGTGCAATCATGGTTCTAAGTGGTTCTAAAGTACTTACAAAACTAAAGTTCTGGTGGTGAACACTAGGTGGTGCTGGTGCGTTGCTTCTACAGTGTTGCTAAAGTTCTGGTGGTGAACATTTCAGAACTCTAACAAAACTTTCAAAATTTCATTATAAATGGCAGTTCCTAATTGGTTCTGTCTTTAAAATCTCCAATAATGAAATAATAATGAAGTTTTGAAAGTTTTGTTGGAGTTCTGAAATGCTCACCACTAGAACTTTAGCAACACAATGGAAGCAAAGCACCACCGCCACCTAGTGTTCACCACCAGAACTTTAGTTTTGCCGAATTTTTTTAAATTTTAAAACATATATAACATAGATAATATCAAGGAATGAGAAGGAACAATATATGTATAGGAAAGTAGGAAAAAAACTTATGAGAAGAAAAAAGATAGGAAAAAGAAAAGAAAGAAAAAAATAAATATATATACTGTGACATTCCAAGCTTGTGTCTAAAAAAACTCTTAATTCATGTCTCTAATTGCTCTCCCCCCAAAAAAATTTATTTCGTTCAGAACTTTAGTTTTGTAAGTACTTTAGAACTATTTAGAACCATGATTGCCCAGGCCTACTACTTGCCATGCTAGAAGGGGATGACAGAAACTATAATCCCACACATGGACGATACTAGTTGGATAAGGCTGATCTAAGAAGATACGGTTCAACACCTTTGCAAGAAAGGAAGGAAATAGAAATATTTAAAATAAGTTGCATTATTTCCAAAGAAGAGCAAAGACAAGGAATCTTTCATTACTGGTTATTTTATGTATAGCACACTTGTATCTCTAGAGCAGTGTTTTCCAACCTTTTTTGAGCCGCGGCACCTTTTTTACATTTACAAAATCCTGGGGCACACCACCAACCAAAATGACACAAAATGACACTCTAACACAGTAATACATATAGTTAATATGTTTTAAAATGTATTTATACACTCAGTGTGAAACCTGGGCCTGTTTCGATGAACACAACATAGATATCCTGGCAGGAATGGCAGAAAGACACACACAAAGGTCTTGCTCAATTTATAGTTAACACACAAAGAGCATCCTGAACTCTTGCAACAATGGAATTGAACCAAACTTGGCATATTGAACTCTCATTACCAACAGAAAGTACTGAAAGGGTTTGCTTGGGAATTGACCTTGAGTTTGGAAGTTGTAGTTCACCTACACCCAGAGAGAACTGTGGACTCAAACAATGTTATGTTATGTTGTTGTTTGTTTTCTATCCAGAATCACAATGTTGGAAGGAGGCTCACCACTTTAAGGTCCCTAAAACAGGCATGGGGAAACTTCGGCCCTCTGGGTGCTTTGGACTTCAACTCCCATCATTCCTAACAGCCTGAGGCCCTTTCCTGCTTAAGTGACTGAGGGGGGGGGGAGGAAAAGGGCCTGAGGCTGTTAGGAATGGTGGGAGTTGGAGTCCACAACACCTGGAAGGTCCAAGTTTGCCCATGCCAGCTTTCGACAGAGACCTATTCCTCCCCCTTCCCCTTCGCGCCCTTTCTTCCCCCTCCTGCCGAACACTTTTTCTTCTACACTGCCGCTTCTGCCGCCATTTTGATCCGAGGGGGCAGCGTGAGCGTGTTCAGGAGGGGAGGGGGGAGGGAGGCGTGACCCGTGCGGGCGCTACTGCGCAGACTCACCCCAGAGCAAAGCGAGACAAAGCGAGCAGAGCGAGGCTGGGAAGAAGGGAGCCCGAGTGGAGAAGAAAAAGTGCTCGGCAGGAGGGGGAAGAAAGGGGATTGGAGGTTCCAATTTCCCACGGCACACCTGATGATCGCTCACGGCACACTAGTGTGCCACAGCACACTGGTTGGGAAACACGGCTATACGGAAATGTTTTCAGGGGAGCATATAACATA
This sequence comes from Anolis apletophallus, assembly GCA_030556195.1. Classification (NCBI taxonomy): domain Eukaryota; kingdom Metazoa; phylum Chordata; class Lepidosauria; order Squamata; family Anolidae; genus Anolis; species Anolis apletophallus. Next base: position 187,777,811 of record JARBWK010000004.1, read on the forward strand.
TCTCCCTAAGAAGAAAGTGAAAGAAGAAAATCCTTCTAGGGTTCAATAAAGGAGGCAATTTTCCATGGCTGGATAGGGCAAAGGGAAAGATTTGCAGCTTGTAGTAGAAAAGGGTTTAAGGCAATTATTCTATCTAGATCAGACATGGGCAAACTTTGGCTCTCCAGGTGTTTTGGACTTCAACTCGCACAATTCCTAACAGCCGATAGGCTGTTAGGAATTGTGGGAGTTAAAGTCCAAAACACCTGGAGGGCCAAAGTTTGCCCATGTCTGATCTAGAGCTATGAAAGTCCTGAACAGCATTGCAAAATCAGCCAATTTGCAATCTTGCATTAAATGTTCCTTACCTTTAGTAAGTCTTGGGACATTAAAGGCAGAATCAGATTCACCCCATATAAGACAACATCTGCTGCTGACACAGATCTATTTGTGGCTTGCCCAGGTTCATGCCCCCTGAATACTTCATCTGAAGGGGGGAAAAAATACAGGAGCACATTTTATATTTGCCGCATTAAACCTCCCCGCCACCACATTTAGTCCTCAAAAATCCCTTTCTAAACTCCAGCCTTAGAAGAGTAAGGTACTGTATATCTGTAATGAGCGCATATCCTATTTAAAAATATTGCACTAAAGCAACTGGAGTTCAGGACATACATTCCATCAAGACCAAGCCGAACTTGACTCTGCATACTACAAATAATCTCAACCGAGCTTTCCCTTCAGGGGTACTGAACATTACATACACATACCAGTTCTGCATGTTCCGTGTACACTACTTGATATAGACATATTTTTGAAAAAATTATAGCACAATGATGCAATGTATAAATTGTTTAGTATTATAACCTAAAAAGGGGCCCCTGGTGGCACAACGGGTTAAACCGCTGCACTGCTGAACTTGCTGACCGAAAGGTTGGCGGTTCGAATCCAGGGAGCAGGGCGAGCTCCTGCTGTTAGGCCCCGCTTCTACCAACCTAGCAGTTTGAAAACATGCAAATGTGAGTAGATCAATAGGTGCCGCTGTGGCGGGAAGGTAACGGTGCTCCATGCAGTCGTGCCAGCCACATGACCTTGGAGGTGTCTACAGACAACGCCAGCTCTTCGGCTTAGAAATGGAGATTGTTATTATTATTATTATTGTTAAACTTTATTTATACCCCGCCACCATCTCCCAGAAGGGACTCGGGGCGGCTTACATGAGGCCAAGCCCAACAACATAGCAATAAAACAACACAGCAGCAAATAAAAATAATACAATCGGAAAAGTATGAATCAAAACTGATTGTATACTCGCACTTGCGTTGTGATGGAATATGCGCGAGATTGACGTTGGTCGATATGGATATCCCTCTCCACATACTCCAGCCTTGATAAAGTCTCAGAAGAGACAAAATGGAGGATCCATTTGATTCATACTTTTCCGTTGGCTGTTTACACATATGAGCTAATTGTAGCCTAATAATATGCAAGAAGGTCGAACATACGACGTCTGTTTTTGAACATTGTTGCTGCTTATATTTGTGAAGGGGTAGTCGCTGGATGTGTATGCGACACCGACCTATCCTGCACTCTGTTCTGTGGATCTATAGTGATTCGGATATATCCCGGATTAAAATACAATAAGATCCGAACTTTTTGAGTGAGTTCCTGATTTCAAATTGAGTCACTCCGGACCAGTTACAGGACACATCCACCTCTTAGATACTTGCGTATAATCGCATTGTGGATTTTTTTGTGAGCTAAACCTACCTTGGAGGTAATGGAACATTTTCGGTCATCGATTCTATAAGAGAGAACTCAGCGTGACCCGATGGATTTCCGTGAGTTATTTCACTCCTCCACTTCAGGACTCACAATTATTTTATATAAAGGCTTCCCAATGAAAACCGCCCCTACAATTGTAATTAGACTAGCTCAGCCTAGCATAATTGGCTATGTTTATAATCGGAAATCTGGCAAACTAAGAAAATACCCTGTTTTCTTGGTCAGCAGGTGCCTGCTCTCTAAAGAGAAGCAAGCAACCTTTTAGATAGTGAGTTGCACAGATTCGAAGAGCTTTTATAGCCTTTTTCAGTTTTGGTCTCGTCTTACCTGTATCACTGAAATCTATGAATTCCTTTGAAAGTAGGTTAGTAAGAAGCTCCATGATAAGAAGAAGATCTTGGTATTGGTCCTCTTCTGCAGTGACATCTATTCGTTGTCTGCCTAAATTATTCTTGGAATACACTTGAAGTAGGGTCAGGCAAGCTTCATATAGGTTCATGGCTTTAGACTAAAAAAGAAAAGATACCTTAATGAAGAATGCACATTCACATTCGTTTTAGTAATGCTGGTCAAGAAATTTAAGATTACAATTTCTATGTCTGTAACTTTTGTAAGAAACTTTTTTTCTTTGCCTTATAGACACCATTACTTTCACATTTACTCAAGGGTATCCTGTGAGGGCCCCCCTGGTGGCACAGCAGGTTAAACCGCTGAGCTGCTGAACTTGTCGACAGAAAGGTTGGCGGTTCGAATCTGGGGAGTGGGGTGAACACATGCTGTTAGGCCCGGCTTCTGCAAACCTAGCAGTTCGAAAACATGGGAATGTGAGTGTGCACCGAGACTGCGGCGCAGCTGGCTGGGAGTCAGTTGCATTAAGATCACTACTGACTGAAAGGTCATGAGTTCGAAGCTAGCCTGGGTTGGAGTGAGCTTCCGGCCAATTTTGTGTAGCTTGTTGTCGACCTTTGCAATCCGAAAGACAGTTGCATCTGTCAAGTAGGAAATTTAGGTACCACCTATGTGTGGGGAGACTAACTTAACAAATTTACGAGGCCATAAAAAAATCTCCAGCAAAAAGCATGCGGGGAATGCGGAAAGTACTTCATCATTATCGCAGATGGACGGTGAAGCACAGCTCCCTTGGTGGCCAGAAAAAAGTTAAATAGCCTCTGTCTATCTAGATGTGGTGTGTGTCTATGGCATTGAATGTTTGCCATGTTTGTGTACATTGTAATCCACCCTGAGTCCCATGCGGGGTGAGAAGGGCGGAATATAAATACTGTAAATAAATAAAAAATAGATCAATAGGTAACACTTCTGCAGGAAGGTAACGATGCTCCATGCTGTCATGCTGGCCATATGATCTAGGAGGTGTCTATGGACAATGCCGGCTCTTCATCTTAGAAATTGAGATTAGCACCACCCCCTGAAGTCAGACACAACTAGACTTAATGTCGAGGAAAACCTTTACCTTTACCTATCCTGTGTGGTTTCCGATTGGTGTTTTATCGTTCTGTTTTAACCTTGTTATACCTTGCCTCAAGCCAAAAATAGAGGAACAAATGTATTATTACTCTTATTATATTGTAACATTGTTATTTAATTCTAAACAAGTTCCTTAGCAGTAGCTAAACGAAGAGTAGTAACTCTTATACCATATGGCCTTATGGAGTACAGCCCACATCATTAGATACGTGAACTGCTATTCTTATCTGTGATAATGGATTCAGTAACACAAATGCAGAATCCAAACAAAACCAAAAATGAATGGGGAAAGCAACTAAATACTTTGCAGAAAAATACAAGAGGAACAAGTGAGCTAGCAAATACCAGTCGTATATCAATCTTTTTGTTTATATTGCCATTCAGCAGATTCGTATTTCAGTATCCTTGCTAAATCCTTTGTGTTGTTTTGCTTTGTTTTGGTGGTGTGTGGATTTTTAAAAATCTTTACCAAATGTATAATTAGGGTTGCCACTTTTTGATGTAAGAAATAAGGGACATTTACCTAAAAATACACAAAAATAAGGGACACCCTTCGGCACTGCCCTATAGCCCCAATGATCAGCGCAGGGCACCAACTGCTGCCGTTTAAGCCAGCCAGCCAGAGTGAAGACTGAAGGGGGGGGGGGGAATGTATATGACAGTGTGGACTCAGATAACGCAGGGCCCTTCCACACAGAATATCAAGGCAGAAAATCCCACAATATCTGCTTTGAACTGGGTTATCTGAGTCCACACTCTGATTATGTGGGATTTCCTGCCATGATATTCTGGGATACAGGGCTGTGTGGAAGAGCCCTGAGTCCACACTGCCATATATCCCAGTTCAAAGCAGATAGTGTGGGATTTTATTCAGCTGTGTGGAAGGGACCCCAGAGAAATGTGCAGTGCCCCTCCCCGCTTGGGCATGAGCTTCCCCTGTGACTCTGAGGAATATCCCAAAGGAAAGGAGGCAGGCAGGCAAGGCAGGCTCCCGCGCTCTCCCCTCACCATGGCAACCGAATCTGGGCCCTGCAAGGAGGGGGATGCGCAGTGCCCCCTGGCTGAATGACTGATAGCACGCCCACCTGGGAACAAGGGCAGGCGAGGCCTGAGCACTTAGTCTTCTAGGCTCTCCCTCCTCACACACCCCCCTCCCCGAGTCCTGACTAGCATGCCAAGGTTGCTGTAGGTGTTGTAGAACTCCATGTGGTTGCAGGAATGCAGGCCTGGATCCAGCTCACCACCCAGGTGTGGTGGCGCAGGATGGGTGGCATGAGGACTCAGGTGGCAGCGCGGAAGTAAGGTGTGCGGTAGCGGACCACGGTGGGCGAGGTCTCCTCGATGGCGGTGGTGCTGGGCTCGATGGAGGCCAACACGTTGTAAACCACATTCTCCCATGCCTTGCACGCCACGCTCTGCAGGCAGCCCATGGCCAGGCCAGCCCCGCCAACGCCGGGTCATGGCTGCATCCACAGGGCCAGCATTGAAGGAGGGGGCGCGAGGTGGTGGGGGAGGGAAGGCCCTCTCACCTGCTCCCTGGCGCCAGCCCTGGCCCCGCTCGGGGCAGCCCGGCACACATCTCACGCTCCCTCCGATACTCACGCACTCGCGCTCTGGCTCTCAGGAGGTCCGTGCGCACCCCTGCTTCTGTCTGCTCGCTCGCCAGGAAGAAGGGGAATGATAGGGAGGAAGAGTCCTGTCCTGCCAATACAGGACAGGACCTGAAAATACGTGACACGAAAATTAGACCAAAAATATGGGATGTCCCGTATAATACGGGACATGTGGCAACCCTATGTATAATCAGGACTGCATGTTGATTACTGGTAACGCATGCCATGCTGGTAGTACTTACTAGAGGAGGCCTGCTGCTGAATCAATTGTTAAATGGTAAGCCAACACTTACATAAATTGCAGATTCAACAGATCTACCTCAGAGTCTCATTATGGGGAGAAGGGCAGGATAGAACTGTATGGAATAAATAAATAAATAATAGATGCCTTCATCGACAGGATTTAGGTTTGCGTTGCGTTTCCACCAAACATCAAGGAAGTGGTTCTTGTTTGCATACCTCATACCCTGACCCCAAGAGTGCATTTGTACCAAGAGTGCATACTTACCTCCCCAAGATAGCATATTTGTTTATGTGCAACTTCAACAAAAACTTCTATGATGAGGTTAACAGTCTCCGGTGTATTCTTATACACCTCCATGAGTCCAATGCAATTGGTGAGAAAGTCCATTAGAAAATTAAAGAGAACCGCTACATTGTCTATCTGGGTCGCCTCCGCAATGCCACAAAGTGCCTCTAAGGTGGCCGTGATTTCTTGCTTCACCTCCTCCTCCTGGCAGATTTGTTGGAAGTTCTCTTGGTTGATCACATTCAAGAAACGCTGTTGAAGTGGATGTAAAACCTACACAACAATAAACAAACAAAAATGTGCGACAAGTTCTTCTTTTAGCAAGTGACAGTGGCAGGCACATTTTTATTGAATTTTATTATACGCCAAGCTCTAAAACAGATTATGATTGCCTTACAAAAAGTTATTTACTCTCTGAGTTATCAGACTACAAACTGCAATATAAACCCTACACATACTCCATTATACACACAGAGCAAGTAATTTTTGAATATATATGAGGCCAAAGGACAAGAATGGATACTTCTGGATGGACCCGAAAGAAGCTATCCAATATTATAGAAAAAACTATATTTGACAAGTGTTAAGTTTAAAATGTCCACTAATTATTCATATAGTGTAAACATTAAATATCTACTTGGTGTGCAAGTACTAATATCAAACGAAACTTTAACAAGTTTCAACAAGTGGGAGAAAGACAATAAAGATTCAATTTTTGTATGGCTTTACAAGGTTGTTGTTTGTTTTTTAATCGTGCCAGAAGCTACTTGAGAACATACTGCAAGACGCTTCTGATGTGAGAGAATTCGCTTCTGGTCAGGCCCGGATTATCACCTTTTTGCGCCCTAGGCCACACTTTGGAATTACGCCCCCTTTAAGACAACCTCTACCGCACGCCCCCGCCCTCCCCGGGAAAGGGCCGGGCCCCCTCCTTACCCGCCAGGCAGCCGTCCCGGGTGAACCCACCCTCACGGGGTTCAGGATGGGCTGCATGGGGAGCAAGATGGACTCCTGCTGCTCTTGTGTTCCCAGGAGAAAGGTCAAAGGCACTCCGAGGGGAGGGGGAGAGGGAGGGAGGCGAGTGACCGGGGGGGGGAGGCATTGGCGATGCCTTGCTCCCAAAGGCTGGTGGGGTGGAGAAAATCAGTGCCTTAGGCAGACCCGTGCAACCACCCACCCACTTCCCAGGCCAAGAGGTTCCTTTCAAACCCTGACCCGAAAGTTGAGTGACTTGCACATAGTGGCCCGGAGAGCAGAGGGAGGGACCTCTTCTTCTGCAGCCTGTGTGTTGAGCTCCCCGCCCTGCGCATGGCTGTTGCAGCAACCAACACACCCAATTCCCCCTTGGCATTCGCAAGCTCCGAGAGTTGGGAGAGACCCCAGGGGCTGGCCACGGCGTTATTTGTTTCAACATATTTTTATTTTTTTTGTCCGTGATCTGTGCCCCCCCCCCCAGCTTACGCCCCTAGGCAATGGCCGAGGTTGGCCTTATGGGTAATCCGGGCCTGCTTCTGGTGTCTACAGAGATATTGCCCAGGGGACACCTGGATATGTTACCATCCTGCTGGGAGACCATCCTGCTCTCATGTCCCTGCAAGCTAGAGCTGACAGATGGGAGCTCACCCCGTCTCACATATTTGAACCGGCAACCTTCAGGTCAGCAGTCCAGCTGGCACAACGGTTTGACTCATAGCTCCACCATGCTTTATAAGACATTTCTCTCCCATTCATCATATAGAAATGTTGCTTACACACTATATATTCTAGTATGATTTTATGCAGACCGATTTGTTCGTTTTTGGGACCCCAGGGTCCAACTTTGGTTCAGCAGTGGCATATAAATTAAATAAATAGGCAGTAAGAAATGAGACTTACTTCTGTCCAGTACTGTTGTTTGGCATCAGATTCCATATGAGCAAAACCTCCAAGGACTAAGGCTTTCATTAACGTTCGCTGCACAGAACTCGACAAAACGTGAAGAGGTGGACTCCGCCGGGCAAACTGCTTTGCTAAATTCCACCAGTTCTCACAATGGATTACTATATTTGCCCTAAGAATCACATAAAGATGCTCATTTAAAATTTGCTGAGAAAGCTTAAAAAGCCCAAAATCGCAAGAAGAACTAAATAATACATACAAAAATATAACATGGCTTCAATACATACAAATTCAAGAATATTACCATAAAGACAAGAAAATTGGATTCGCAGAAAAAGATACAACACGGGATAAAATTTTGATCATCGAAAGGAAAAAAATAACGAAGATACATGAAGTATTATTACAATGGTCCACCAAAACAGAACGAGTTAAGGAATGTATGATAAAATGGGCTGCTAACATCAAAGGACCAATAAAAATGGAAGAATGGGAACTAATCTATTATATAAATGGGTTCACGTCATGTGATGTATACCTCAAACAAAGAAACCATACAACGCAGAAACACAATACTTGCCAACAGAAATAGGCCTCAAGCAAGGTACGTTCGTAGCAAAGAAACTTTCCCCCCCAAAACCTAAAAGGCCCCCAAAACAACGAGTAAAAATAAAACTACATTTACCAGCATTCTCCCGGGGCAGCCAACGACTCACCCAGCCTCTACATTCTGAACAACATGATTGGCTGCCAATAAGGGCGGATTTGCATAACTGCTGTAACCATAGCAACGCTGGCAAGAGCCATCCAAGGCTAGGATAGAATGCTGAGAGATTTCAGTTGGTGTTTGAGGGTTAAACTGCCAAAACCAAACTCTGAGGGAGCAATTCTCCAGCAAATTCCTACCCACACAATACAACACAACTTCCAATCACAACCCATCCCACCAACCTTACGGGACCCCGTACACACAACACCTACAAACACCACAAACTAAAACCATTCCTTCCTTCCACACAGACAGAAACTGACCCAAAAGACAAGCCATGCCTTATAAAAATAACAGCATCAGACGACACACTCACAACGCTACATACATCAAACAAAAAAGGGCAGAACAAACGCCAGAACAGAAACACACTGCGCAGCAGAGACACAGACAACAGGTCACTGCACGACGCACAGCTGAGAACCAAATGCAAAGAACTGCACGACAAGAAGAAGCGCGCAGCCAGGAACAACAAAGACGCAGAAATGCAACACAACAGCAGCGCGCAAGGAGCGCAGAAACACGACGTTGCAACACAGAAAACAAACTTCAAAAACACCACAACCAATTCCACCGCCTAGCCTTCAGATACAACGCTGCAGAAGACTACAGCATGGTGCCAGAGGCCGACATTGGCACCCTAACGCACATCTGCACACACTGCAAAGCCCTGAAATACCCAGCAGAAACAACAGGAATGTGCTGCCTAGCCGGTAAAGTCTCTCTACCACCACTTGCCACTCCTCCACAACCACTACAGACTTTGCTGAGTGGACACACTCCAGAATCAAAACACTTCCTCCGCTATATAAGACAATACAACTCATGCTTCCAGATGACATCATTAGGAGCACACATAGAAAGTGCGCCATTCATGCCTACATGACCCCACCAAGACCGTACGTAACATCATTTCCAACCCTTACATCTCGCATCTCCTAAATAGGGCACAGCAACGCGTGCCGGGTACAGCTAGTGTGGAATAAAAGGTTAAAATATACAGTCTCAATTGATCTCCAGGAAAATTGGTACAAAATGATGTACCAGTGGTACATTACACCACACAAATTGGCCAAATATTATAAAAATACTAAAGACTGCTGTTGGAAATGCGAAAGAGCATTAGGCACATTTTTCCACATGTGATGGGGATGTAAAATGGTAAAAAAATACTGGAAAATGATTCATGAAACCATACAAGAAATATTATAAACGAAATATATATATATATAAACACACACACACACATACTGTATATATACTATTTTTATTATTGTTATTATTTTTAATTGGGGAGATTTTTCCCCCAAAACACAACATTTTTAATTCTACTTTGTTTCTTTTTCATTATTATTATTTCATTAGTATTATTCTTTTGCTCCCCTATAGCAGGGGTAGGGAACCTACGGCTCGGGAGTCAGATGTGGCTCTTTTCATGATTGCATCTGGCTCTCCCTCTTCCTTCCTTTCTCCCCCTTCACCCTTTCCTTCTCCTTCTCTCATTCCTTTTCCCTTCCCTCTCTCCCTTTCCTTCTTTCCTCTATTCTCCCTCTTCCTTTCTTTCTCCCCGTCACCCTTCCCTTCTCCTTCTTTCCTTCCTTCTTTCCTCCATTCTCCCTCCCTCTTCCTTCCTTCCTCTTCTATTCTTTTTCCCCCAAGTCTTCCTTTCCTTCCTTTTCACTTCCCTCTCTCTCCACTTCATTATTTTACTTTTTTCCTTTCCTTTCTTTTCCCCACCCTTTCCTTTCCTCCCTTCCCATTTCCTTTTTTCTTTTCCCCTCCTTGTCTCTCTCCTGCTTTTCTTTTCTTCCTTTTCCACAGCTTGTTCTTCTTTTCTTTCTTACTCTCCCCTCCCTCCTTTCTTTCCTCTTTCTTTCTTTCTTTCTTTCTTTCCCCCTTCCTTCCGTCTTCTCTTCCTTCCCAGAGTCCTGAGCATGCCTTTTGCAGAGCCAGGTCTGAAGTGTCCCGTCATTCTGCCGGGGGAATCCTTTTCTCATAGTATGTACGTATATACTCACATTTAGTTGAATTCAGTCTTAAAATATATTATATATATTATATGGCTCTCACTGAAATAAATTTCCAAATATTTTGCTTTTATGGCTCTGTGAGTCCAAAAGGCTCCCGACCCCTGCCCTATAGGCACCACCCACTTTCCCTCCTACACCCCCTCCCCTTCTTAGATTCTATCCCTTCTCAATTAAAACTTCAATAAAATTTATTTTTTAAAAAGAAAGCTTAGAAATCCCAACACCTAGAATATCCCTCCACTAACCCACGTATCATATCAAGATCCATAATTTTAGCCCCAAACTTGTCCTTGACTTATATATGAGGTTGACAACAATACACAAGTATATAGAGTAGTGAGAGCCACAAAATCTCTACCAGGACAGTTGAAAGGGTGCCCCAGCCCCCATTTAGCTTTTAGCCCTTAGTCTTACCTCTCTCTCCTTTCTACCAAAGTGACTAGCAACTGCACAGTGTCGTTGGCCAGGTCCTGTTCGGAACTCCACACGGCCAGGTTGCTGATGACTTTTTCTAGAAGGTAACCCACAATCCACTGAGCGCCCTCTGTGTCAGCGCCGAATGCTGTGTTGAATGGCAGGCTTATCTTCAAAAAGAAAGAGATCATGATGTATTTTAGATACATTCCTAGCTTTAAAAAAATACGTACATTCCTCTAGAAAAATATTTTCATAGTTTTGAATAGGTTAAGGCAAATCTTTCAATAGATTGGAAGTATTTTAATAAGAATTTAATTAATGTAATTAATTTTATAGGCTTCCCCTTCTCTCAGGACCAAGAGTGGCTTCCAAGGACACTGTCCAAATTTTCCCCAAATTTTGATTAATTCACATCCCGCTCCTCAGTTTGCTATACCAAGTTCCAAACAATGAAATTTCATGCTCTGTCTGAGAATGAGTTAATAACAATCTTATGAATCCATTAACATTAAAAAGAGGCAGCCTATTATACGTACATATTTCAAGTTGCAAGCAGAAGCCAAGAACCTCTCCCAAGTAGTCGTGGGCCCAGTTACTATTTTATCCATTTAATTTGTATTTTTCGACCATTTTGTTCATTTGGAAGGCACAAAATGGTACACCCCCCTCCGGTACAGAAATATCAGCGAGACAAAAGGTAAGTGGGAACGGTAACCATTCGGCCGGCTGATTTTCGGCACTTGGCTGTAGTCCCTGGCGCCTTGGTCTTGCTTGTCACACACACACTCTCTTTCCAAGGAGAGTGTATGTGTGGCGAGCAGGCTCAAAGCGGCAGGGCCTGCCAGGGCCTGTAGCCAAGAACTGAGTGCTAGCCCTAAAACTAAGGGCAAGGGGAGTGTGAGGAGACCTCCCTTAGCCAACAATGGTCTGAAAATATCTGGTTTTTTCAGACCTTGGGCAAAAAAGCTCACTTGGAAAAGAGCCCATTTTTGGGAGAGAAGTTCGAATACGAAAACAGGGTCTTATGAATGAAACAAACAGAAACAAATTGTGATTCTATACCAGTGATTTTCAACCAGTGTGCCGCGGATCACTAGTGTGCCGTGAGAGATCATCAGATGTGCTGTGGGAAATTATTTTCAAACTTCATTCATATATAAACTATAAAGCGCATCTGTCCCTTTAAGAAATGGAACCATAGCACTCTCGCGTCACCTAAGAAGTGACGCGAGAGTGCTATGGTTGCGCCATCTTGGATTCGCTCAGACGCAGCTAAGTAAACAAAGTTAAAGTTAGTGCTTCAGCTGCGCATCAAGTGACAGTGGCAATTCGAGATCACAGCAGGACAAGCGAGTGAGTGATGGAGAAGTTTTTGAGAAGGGAAAATGCAAAAGATCGTAGTTTAAAGCTAAAATTTGCTGATCTTCCTTTGGACAGTTTTTAGTTATCTGTTGCCAGGGAGTTCCCCATTCTGGCCAACAAAGCTATTTTGACATTGCTCCCGTTTTCAACCACATATCTGTGTGAGATGAGCTTCTCAAGCTTGACTGCGATAAAAACTAAAAAACAGAGAGAGACTGACAGCTGTTGAGCAAGACCTTCGTGTGTGTCTTTCTGCCATTCCTGCCAGGATATCTATTTTGTGTTCATCGAAACAGGCCCAGGTTTCACACTGAGTGTATAAATAAATTTAAAAACATATTAACTATATGTATTACTGTGTTAGAGTGTTATTTTGTGTCATTTTGGTTGGTGGTGTGTCCCAGGATTGTGTAAATGTAAAAAATGTGCCACGGCTCAAGAAAGGTTGAAAATCACTGTTCTATACCACTGATTCTCAAAGTGGGCGGTACCACCCCCTAGTGGGCGGTGAGGCGATCCAAGGGGGCGGTGGGGGGCTCAGGGGAATTTGGGGGGCGGTGAACCCCTTTAAGGGGGCAGTGAACAATTGGGGGTTCTGTGTGCCACGTTTGGCTCAATTCCATTGTTGGTGGAGTTCAAAATGCTCTTTGACTGTAGGTGAACTATAAATCCCAGCAACCACAACTCCCAAACGAGAAGGGCTATTTTCTCAAAACTCCACCAGTGTTCAAATTTGGGCATATTGAGTATTTGTTCCAAATTTCATCCAAATCCATTGTTGTTTGGGTTCACAGTGCTCTCCAAATGTAGGTGAACTACATGTCCCCTAATCACTGCTAATTCCTCCCAAACCCCTCCAATATTTCCTGTTGGTCATGTGGGTTCTCTGTGCCAAGTTTGGTCCAGTTCTGTAATTTGTGGGGGTCTCAGTGGTCTGTGGAAGTCAGAGCTGAATCGATTGAAGGTACTGCAAATCCCATCATCCGTTGTCCATACTCCCCCAAACATATTGTTTTTGTGATTAATCACTATGCTTTAATTATGTTCAATTTGTAACAATGAAAGTACATCTTGCATATTAGATATTTGCATTAGAATGGGGGGTCACCACAACATGAGGAGTAGCAAAATTATTTATGAAGCTAGCAAATTTAAAAATATGGTTGGGGGTCACCACAACATGAGGAACCTTATTTAGGGGTCATGGCATTAGAAAAGTTGAGAACCACTGCATTCATACATATATCTTTCTGGTTAATTGCTATTAAATTTTTAAAAATAAGTCCACATTGAAAGCTGGTTTTGTGGGGTTTCCTTTTTTCTAGAAAAGCAGGTTATTCATACATATATCTTTCTGTTTAATTGGGGCGGTGAGTAAATTTTTTTCTGGAAAGTGGGCTGTAGGCCAAAAATGTTTGGGAGCCACTGTTCTATACAAATGCACAAGACTATTCCCAAGTCTTTCCTATACACCTTTGAGCACAAATTGTGAGAGGCGTATAGTGACATGACCAACTGCACTGGAACAAATGTTGAGGGGGTTGAGGGTGCACAAAAGATATAGTATGGCCATTAAGGTCATTGCTACTCCAACAGTCAATATCATGCAAGTACAGCATCTTAACTTTCCCCTTCTCTGAATGCACTGGCAAATGGCAAGAATATAGTATGTCCCAGGAGAATCTAAAAGAAGCACTATCTCCTCTACTCTCTCTGCTGTGGCAATGCTTCTAGACTTTTTGAATTCCTGGGTGGGAAAATGGCAGCAGTAATAGCCAGGATAACTGCTTGGCTCCTTGAGATTGCATTGCCATTTCCCCCTCTCTATGGAAAGATGCTAAATTTCTCCCCATGTCATATCAAAATGCCTCCGCCTCGTAGCTTAAGATCCACCGGGGAGGCCTTGCTCTCGGTCCCACCGGCTTCGCAAACAAGGCTGGTGGGGACGAGGGGCAGGGTCTTCTCAGTGGTGACCCCCGCCCCACCTATGGAACTCGCTCCTCAGCGAAGTTAGATCGGCATTCTCCCTCCTTTCTTACAGAAGAAAATTGAAGACATGGTTGTGGAACCAGGTGTTTGGCTAATAGATATAACGGCACTGAACACTGAATATGGCCTGTGATTGTTGAAATGGGATACGCTTTTATGATGGTTGATTATTGTTGTTTTTAATCTTGATATTTGTATGTTTTTATTGTGTTTTTAATTGTAATTTATTGCGGCATCAAATTGTTGCCATTGTTAGCCGCTCTGTGCCCCCCTTACGGGGGTGAGAAGAGCGAGGTAAAAATGATGTAAATAAATAAAAATAAATAAAATCCGTAATTTTGGCTCTCAAACCTGCCCCCGACTTATACATGAGATTGACTGAAACATGAGGATATACAGTAAGTGGTCAAGTTTATTGTATCATTACAGCACACCCCTATCTCAGACTGCTATGTGTGTAGGCATTGTGAACCAGGTAGGAAGACTGTTGTAGTTGAGCTCTCGGCTCTGACTGCTAGTAGGGCTGAGGAAGATGCTGAGTCAACAGCGTCTGAGTGTAGTATGGAACAGGGTGGGGCTGAGAGTAACCTAAACACTGGAGCAGGCAGAAAGAGGACTGCAAGTGATTCCAGCAGGGAAGGTTTGAAACAACGAAAGAGAATTCGGCAAATACTTAGGTCCCCTACTGACTCAGAGTCCTTTGAGGGTTTTCCCAGGGATGGGGGAAGCTCGTCAGAAGAGAGTGATACTGAGTTGGATGAGACCTTGGTAAAGGAAGTCCGAGATGTGTGTAATGCAGACACCAGTAGTGATACTTTTATGGGGTTTGATAGTGATAAAGACTGGCCCTCTGAAACCTCAGGGAATGATTGGGATACGCTAAGTTTTGAAAGACGATCTTAGAGGGATCTTGCAGAGAGAGAAGCAGCACTAATCAAGGGTGGGCTTTTTGGGGAGTCTTCCTTGTCTATTTAATGTGGGCTTTTTGGGGAGCAAGGAGTTGTTCTTGGTATCCTGTGTTGTGTCCTGTCCTGATACCTTGCATCGTGTTCCTGATCCAGTTTACTCCTACAGTCGTGTGTTCCTAGTGGCGGGACTTTCTCTCCTGTGGACCTTGGATTGTCTCCTCGTTTTTCCATCATTCTCCTACTCACGACTCCGGACCGGTTACTGACTATGCTATTGGCTCATACCTCGAAGGACGTCACAGAGGACGTCCTGAGTTTGTTTTGGATTCCTTCTTTAGTGATTTTTGGACTTTCCCTGGGGTTTTTTGTAGGTTTTTGCCGGTTAGGCTAGTTTTTTGTTAGTCCCATTCCCATTTATTGTGCAATAAACTGTTTGTTATCCCTTTTAACACTTGGGCTTGGCTTTACTTGGCATCTGCATCACGACAAAGACATTGTGAACCAGGTGGGTAATGAGAGAAGCCAGCTAGTTATTTTCCCTGACAAAATCATCACAGGATTTATATACAGACACATCTGAAAAGGACAGACACTCAAATGGAAGGAAAATTGCTCTCATATTATAGTTGTTTACCTGGTCATACAGTTTTTCGTCTACGAGGAGATAGGTTTTTGCCCACCGCTTAAGGAACCATACAATATCTTTTCCCATTTGGGGGCTCAAAAGGTGCGTAAGATTCGCTCTTATTGCTCGCGACTCCACTTCAGAAACTCTTAGAACAGAAGATAGTAGCCTGAAGAAAATTAAACATATCATTAGTTTCCTCTAGTGTTTTTTTTTTTTTGACCTTCTCTTTTCCCTTCCCTCTGCCCCTCTCATTCTCTTCTCCCTACACATGGGCTTCATATGTTCAGAAAGATGAAAAAAACAACAACTGAGTAACACAATCAACTCCAATAAATTTCAGGAAAAAAATAATATTTCCTATTAGAAAGAATAAGTTCTCTAAGGATTTTCTGAGCTAATTCAGACACTAAATACTAGCATATATAATGTATTGTTTGCCTCACTGGCAATATGTAATGAAGGGTTATCTACAGCATTTTCCTTTTTTAAAAACCCCATCTAATGTATTTGAATAATATGTTCAGAGCTTAAGCTACTTTTTCTAGATCTCAGCATGATCCGAACCGTATTTTTTATTTATTACTATACTGGAAGAACAGGAAACTCTGAAAAAATTAGGCTACTTCTCAAAATGCTGCAGCTCGTCATCTTGAGTTTATTTTATTTTATTTAAGTTTACTTATATTCTAGTTATTTATTTTACCTTGGACTTTAGTATTTGTTGTTTATTTTATTTTATCTGCTTAATTGCATTAATTTTATATATGTATTAAAATTATTTTTATTTAAATAATTTTATTTATTATTTATAATAAAATGTAGTACAATATAATATGATATAATATAGTATAATGGTACGGTATAATATTGTATATGAATATAATATGGATAATGTTGTAATGTAATACAATATACTACTACTAATAAGATATTATAATTGTATATTTACGTTACATGTAATATTACTAATAATATTACGATATAATTTGTTATAATACAATGTGATATGTAGTTGTTGTACTGTGAAAATGACATAGTATGTTGCATTTGATATTATAGTATATTATAGTATGGTATAACATATTGTGTATACATATAATATTGATAATGTTGTAATGTAATACAATATAATACTACTAATAATAGTAAGATATTATAATTGTATATTTACATTACATGTAATATTACTAATATTGCGATATAATTTGTTATAATACAATATCATGTAATTGTTGTGCTGTGACAATGACGGCCAGAGTTTGCCTCTGTTCGTCTATATCAGAGCTGTCCAACTGGCGGCCCGGGGGCCATACACGGCCCCCCCAGCCTGTTGGGCACGGCCCCCGCTATTCCCCAGGCCGCCATTTTTCATTTTTTAAAAAAAAAATTCTAATTTTTTTTTAAAAAAATGGCGGCCAAGGGGGAGGGGGAGGCGGGGCAGGGAGGAGGAAGTGAGCCAGCTCCTCCTCCCTGCACTGCCCTCTTCTTCCCTCTCTCGCCGATGCCTTGCAAGGGAGGGGGGTCCCCCGCCGGGGGACCCCCCTGCCTTGCAAGGGATCGCTGGCAGCGGCTGAAGCCGGCGCCGGCTTCAGCGCTGCTGCGATCCCTTGCAAGGAGGGGTCCCCGGGCGGGGCCTCCGTGCCTTGCAAGGGATCCTGGCAGCAGCGGCTGAAGCCAGCGCCGGCTTCAGCCGCTGCTGCGATCCCTGCAAGGGGAGGGGGTCCCGGGCGGGCCTCCGTGCCTTGCAAGGGATCCTGGCAGCAGCTGAAGCCGGCGAAACCGCCAGCTTCATCTGCGGCTAGGATGCCTTGGAAGGGAGGGGGGTGCCGCGTGGCTCCTCCCTCTCTCCCAAAGCTTCCCGGCAGCCGGGGGGCGGGGCCGGGGCCGGCGGCCCCCAGGTCATCAGTGACCTGGAATCCGGCCCTTGGCCGGTTAGATGTTGGACAGCACTGGTCTATATGTGTGTATGTGGAAACGGCAGGGATTGTCTGCTAAGTATGTGTATCTGTAATCCGCTCTGAGTCCCCTTCGGGGTGAGAAGAGCGGAATATAAATAAAGTGTATTATTATTATTAATGTTTAATAAGTGAAGTGTTTTTTCTAAAAGTGTAAAACCCAAATGGTACTCAGAGACTGAAGTGTTCAGTTAAATCAGTGGGTCTCAACCTGTGGGTCCCCAGATGTTTTAGCTTTCAACTCCCAGAAATCCTAACTGGTGAATTGGTTGGGATTTCTGCAAATTGTAGGCCAAAACACCTGGGGACCCCACAGGTCAAGAAGCATTTGAGTTAAATCTTACTCAACTCACTGGTATTTTAAGTCGACTTTTCCCGGATCACCTACTTTTTAATTTTTTCTTTTCATAGAGTTCCTGCAAGACATTTTAATCTCAACTACTAAAAATCGGCAAGTACTATTCTGAAGTTATTTTTGAGACGTAAGTATTCTACATCCCCTTCCTCTCTATATTTAACGGTGAGGCCTGATCTCAAGACTTCCACGTGCATCACAAGGCTATCCAATCAAATTAGGAGAATAACAGTCTAGATATAATTTTTGTTGCATCAACGTCAGGACCAAATGCAAAGCAATACAACATGTATATGGTTTTCTGATGAAAATTCACCCTGAAAGAAACAAGTTTTTAATCATCATTTGGACTCAGACAAGGGACAAATCACACTATCACTTCCTCAAGGTTATGGTAAAGGCTTCCCCTGACATTAAATCCAGTTGTGTTAGACTCTGGGGTGGTGGTGGTGGGGGGGGGTGTGCTCATCTCAATTTCTAAGCCGAAGAGCCAGCGTTGTCCGTAGACACCTCCAAGGTCATGTGGCTGGCATGACTGCATGGAGCGCCATTACCTTCCTGCCGAAGCGATACCTATTGATCTACTCTCATGTTTTCGAACTGCTAGGTTGGCAGAAGCTGGGCCTAACAGCAGCAATGAAAGAAGGGGTGGTTGCTGAAAGCACGAAACAAAGCGGAGGATACACAGAATGTAGAATCAACAAGGTGCGGTGTATCAAAATATGTATTAGTCAATTTTCAACAAATATAAGGCTCAAGTGGGCAGCGGTATGCAGTGAAAATCAATCAATAGTACAGTAGAAATGAAAAACCTCCAATGAGGCAGACGTAACGAAACTAAATAGCAACCGCTATGACAAAAACGAGGGATTCCAATATCCACTAATTATAGTTCAACTTCCATGTCCAATGTCAGTGTGTTCTAGGTAAATTTCAGGTAAGTTCAAATAGTCGGGAGTCCATAACTGTGGGAAGCAGGAGACACTCCAATGAGTGTATCTGTAATCCAAATAGATGTGGGAGTAAGTATTCCGTCGAACACTCAACTGAGTGTATTTGTAATCCCAGCGTTAGACTCCAACGGGTGCGAAGGCCGACGAGGCCAATGTTATGGGATCCGTCACTCGTTTCAACCCCGAATGGGTCTTTATCAAGGCCAATACCACTATGTCCCCATCATAAAAGTACACATAGACATGGCAGGAATGACCACACGTAGGGAGGGAATCCACTAATACATATTGACTAATACATATTCTGATACACCGCACCTTGTTGATTCTACATTCTGTGTATCCTCCGCTTTGTTCCTAACAGCAGGAGCTCACCCCGCTCCCCGGATTCAAACTGCTGTCCTTTCGGTCAGCAAGTTTGGCAGCTAAGCGGTTAAACCCGCTGCTTTTGGAAATAGGCGTTAATCTTATTAATGGAGAGAACCCTTTCAATTATTCCTTTGTAAAAGACAACTAAATACAATTTTCAAACTTCCGCCAAGAACATACCACTGATTCTCCTAAATGCAGTCCTAACAGCTATGAAAATCGGAAACTGGATATCAAGCTTAACTCCTACTCAGGCTAACATGCTGAGTAAGTAAACACAAAGCTATACAATGCTATATTGTATGCACACAAAGCTATATTGTATGCTAAACCTGTATATAGAAACGTCTCGTGAAGACCTTATTGATGTTGAAGGATTACAACCCTAGTGAGGAGCGGTCCGAAGATCCAGCGCCCTGAGGAAGCGTAATAACACGAAACGACCATTTTGGCGGCGGCATTGTACCTCCAGCCGTTGGCGCCTTTCCAGCCGGTGTCCCTTCAGCCAGCTCATCAACATCGGCTCCCACAAGGACCTGGTCTTCGGTTCGTGAGTTAATATACTCCGAACCTTTTTTTTTGGTCTCTATAGACAGTTAGCTTGCGTCGCTTGCACCCATTATATGTGTTTGGGTCGCTTGCTTCACCCCTTAATGTGTATTATATATGTATGTTTATGTTATTATAGTAATTGTGCCGTGTGCTCTAAATTCACTCAATGTCCATTTAGGACTTTTAAGACATTGCTTATGGTACTATGAATACATTTTGGTACTTTTTTCAAATATAGTGTGTTATTCATTATTGATACAGTGCGTCGCATGCTTTCCCAGCCCTTGACGACTTCGGGTGTATAGCTTTGTGTTTACTTTCCTCCTGGAACATCAGATCTAGGCCACTCTGGGAATGTGACATATAATGTGCCTTGTTTCACCATTTGTGACATTCGCAATGCTTCGACAGAGTAATCCTCTATGGCGATAGCCCTACCTCCTTCTGATTTGGTTTCAATATTTGGTATTAATTAAAATACTAAATAAATTACCTAATAACAGAATCAGTTCTGTTGTACCCTGGAATGGAAGAGGCCTTTTCTCCTGGAGATCCAAGAATTTGAAGCGTCGTATTGATGTCAACCTCAGTTGAGTGCTTAATGGAATACTCCATTATTTCTGGAGGTATTAGCGGAGTCTCTCCCTGAGTATCATTAGCTAAGAGGTAGCCTTAAAATTAAAAGCAAACAAACAAAAAAAGAAAGTAGTGACCTCAGGTTTCCTAACCTAAATTAAATACTGCTTTAAAGGGCCATAGCAAGAGATGTTGAGAGCACTAGCATCCACATTTGACTAAGGCGATCATAGGTTTAAACTGTAACTTGCATTTTTTTAAAATCTATTTTCTGTATGGGAGAACACAATCTAAAGACCACAATGAAATACAATCATGGGGAGCAGTACAGAATAAAATATAGCACTTTCAAATAACAGCAAACATAAGCTCACTTTTGAATAAGGCATAGTGCAAGCTTTGTAACAATGCAGATGAGTATGACTAATACTAGTTTTAATTTGGGTTTTTTCCCACTCGCACTGAATTTGCAGCATAGGCAAACTTCAGACATTTCACATGTAACAGGCAGGAGTTGTATAATATTTAAAAGGAAATTCTGTGTGTGAGGGGCAACAATACATCTGTTCAGAACAAACTTACATATGTGGGAAGAGTTTCGTTTTGTTTGGAGCTTGCATGTCGTTTTGGATCAACAATCCTAATCTGATTGTGTGGATGTCAGGTAGAGTTCAGGGCTCTGATGGGCATATCGGTTGGCTACAGTGATCCCAACCCAACTCCTTCAACTAAAATGCTGTAATGTGGGGCAAGCTTTGCATTCTCTAGGACAGGGGTGCTCACACTTTTTCAGCATGCGAGCTACTCTTAAAGCAACCAAGTCCAAAAGATCTACCTGCCCCCGCCGCCGTGAGCTCCTGCGCACTCCCGCCACCGCGCGCTCTTGCCACCGCACGTGCTCCTGCTGCTGTTTTCCGCCTGCGCAGCGCTTCTTCTGCCTGCGGGGCATTGCAGGAAGGAGAAAGCACGAGGCGGGGCATCCAGAGGGAGCGCTCCGCCCTGCCTGTCTCGCCGGCAACGGAGGCTGCACAGCTGCTTCTGGACGAGAGAGAGGCAGGGTGCTCCCTCCAGAGGCCCCGCCTCGTGCTTCCTTCTTCCTGCAATGCCCCACAGGCAAAAGAAGCACCGCGAGAGCGGAAGCCAGCAGCAGGAGCGCGCGTGCGCGCAGGGTGTGCACGCGCATGGCAGGAGCGCCCCATCCGGCTGGTGAGGCCCGAAGATCACTTGGAAGAGGGCCGAAGATCTACTAGTAGGTCCCGAGCTACCTAATGAGAACCCCTGCTCTAGAATTAACTACTAGGCCTGGGCAATCATGGCTATAAATGGTTCTAAAGTACTTACAAAACTAAAGTTCTGGTGGTGAACACTAGGTGGCGCTGGTGCTTTGCTTCTATGCTGTTGCTAAAGTTCTGGTGGTGAAGTTCTGGCTGGTGCTTTGCTTCTATGCTGTTGCTAAAGTTCTGGTGGTGAACATTTCAGAACTCTATCAAAACTTTCAAAATTTCATTATAAATGGCAGTTCCTAATTGGTTTTGTCTTAAAAATCCCCAATAATGAAATAATAATGAAGTTTTGAAAGTTTTGTTAGAGTTCTGAAATGTTCACCACCAGAACTTTAGCAACACTATAGAAGCAAAGCACTAGCGCCACCTAGTTTTCACCACCAGAACTTTAGTTTTGTAAGTACTTTAGAACCATTTAGAACCATGATTGTCCATGCCTATTAACTACCATGTAAATAGCATATCAATGGCATTTTACAGTAAGTGGCTGCATAAGATATTCCATTAAACAGAATCTTGAAGAAGTGTCATTACTAAATGATATATTGTGTGATAGACTTAACATTGGACTTAAAACATTATGTTTTATTTGCCCAAAGTAAGGGAAGGAGCAGCATACACTGAGATGAAGTTCCTATGCCTGGAAGAAAACACATGAGAATTTGAGACTGCTTCCAAACCCAAACAGCCTCTACTTCCCAGGCATAGGAGGCAGTCCATGTGAAGGAACCCAAGATTTTTATGTGTCAGGGGAAGAAGTGCAGGGACTGCTGCAATGGCCCTTTTCCTGATACCTGCACAACTTCGCGTTTGCTTCCCTCCTTGTTCTAACCTGGCACTGGTCCATATTTCAGAAGACAGAAAGCTACATCTCAATTTGCAGGGGGAGGAGTGCAAACAGTTATTGTCAGCACCAGATTATTTTAAGCCCTGCCCCATGGAAAGGATTAGACAGCCTTATCCCTGACCAGAGCAGGGGAAGTCCAGTTAACCAATGTTTTTGTGTAGCTATCAGCCTACCAACTCAGAGGTCTTGGGGGCCTGGTGATAAGCTTTCTTTTCCATGGTGGACTAGGGTTGCCACTTTTTGATATGAGAAATAAGGGACATTTACCTAAAAATATGGGATTCTTCACAAAAATAAGGGACACTTTGTAAATAAATATTCATTTACTTCAACTCCCGTCATTCCTAACGGCCTCAGGTGCCTTGCTCCCCCCCCCCCCCTCGGCATCTTAAGCTCTAGGGTAGGAAAAGGGATGAGGGGGAAAAGGAAAGGAACTGGAGCTGTTAGGAATGGTGGGAGTTGGAGTCCATAACACCTGGAAGGGCCCAAGTTGGCCCATGCGTGGCCTAGAGCGCGAGGCTCACAGGTCATAGAGGTGCAGCGGGGAACGCAGCTTGGGGATGAGGGCGAAGCGGAGCTCGGCGTGGGCGGCCAGCGAGGCCCAGAGCAGGGCCCGGGTCTGGGCTCTGAGGGGCGCGAACGGAAAGGGCGGCATGCAGGTGGCCAAGTGCTCCCAGAGGGCTCCTGGGGTGATGCCGTCCAGCCCCTCCAGTGCCACCTCCTCCAGCGCAGGCGTGTCCGGAAGGAGGGATGCTGGCAGGGACTCCGCTCCGCCAATAAGCAGAGCGCGTGGCGCGCCGGAAGTGACATCCCCATCCTGCACTCTCTCTCTCTCTCTCTCTCTCTCTCTCTCTCTCTCTCTCTCGGCTCTTCCCACATCGCCACGGCAACGGCCCAACAGGCGGGCATGAAGAACAAGGAGGAGGCCTCTTGAGCCTCCACCTCAAACTAAAAAAGAGCCTTGCCTTCTGCTGCCACCTGTCCTGTCAATACGGGACAGAACCTGTAAAAACGGGACAGGGAATTCTGGGCCGAAATACGGGACGTCCCGTACGATACGGGACAGTTGGCAACCCTATGGTGGACAGACAACTTTGGCAATAGTGTAATGCATCTGCACATCAGAAATTTCCTTCAGAGTTTGTTTTTCTTTGCGATGGAAGGCAGACAGACCCATCAGGCTTCCTAAAATCAATGTCTAGGGAAAATTATAGACTGCAGGGACAAGACCTTGCTGAACTGAGAGTTTATTGTTGGCCTTGAAAGGTCACCAAAGCTAGACCAGGGGTGCTCACACTTTTTCAGCATGTGAGCTACTCTTAAAGCAACCAAGTCCAAAAGATCTACCTGGCCCCGCCGCTGTGTGCTCCCGCGCGCTCCCGCCGCTGCGTGCTCTTGCCACCGCATGTGCTTCTGCTGCTGTTTTCCGCCCGAGCAGCGCTTCTTCCGCCTGCGGGGTATTGCAGGAAGGAGAAAGCACGAAGCGGGGCATCCAGAGGGAGCGCTCCGCCCTGCCTGTCTTGCCGGCAACGGAGGCTGCACAGCTGCTTCTGGACGAGAGAGAGGCAGGGTGCTTCCTCCAGAGGCCCCGCCTCGTGCTTCCTGCAATGCCCCGCAGGCGAAAGAAGCACCGTGAGAGCGGAAGCCAGCAGCAGGAACGCACGTGCGCGCAGGGTGTTCGCGCGCATGGCAGGAGCGTCCCATCCGGCTGGTGAGGCCCGAAGATCACCTGGAAGAGGGCCGAAGATCTACTAGTAGCTCCCGAGCTACCTAATGAGCACCCCTGAGCTAGACCGATTTTTTGTGGAAAGGAGAAATGACAAAGAAATCACCCCTATCTCTTGTTTTAAAAAGATCTTAGCTTAATGTAAAACATAAAAACTGCTTCATCCCTATGCAAACTGCTTTCTCTTACTGAGTAGCGTTGACTCTACTCAGGACTCCCCCCCCCCCCCCCGGACGTATTATACCGGCAGCACAGAAATATTTTCTCCATTTTTACATGGGGGCAAGAATTGCTTTCCAAAGTTAGCCTTTAGTATGGGAGAAGGGTACATATTCTGAAAGACTGCCCACACTTCTAGGACATCTCTTTCTCCTTGCTCACAAAGGGTCCAGCTGCATGTGTAAATTGCATTCACACCACTTTTCAATGGTAAACAAAAGCTAACAGACAATAAGGCTGGGCAATGGGATTTCGGTTTGCAGCGGAGTGATATCACATGTTCTTTTTGGAGAACTTTTCAACGCACCTGTGACTAGAATAAGCCAATGAATATCCTCGTAAAGGTCATCAAGTACTTTGTTGTCAATGGGGCCTGATCCTGGTGAACCAATTAACTGCTGATGCCTTTGCAACTGGCCGTGAAGCCTCGTCACTCTGTCTTCTAATAAACTAAAGGAAAACATTCAGGAAACTTCATTGTAGCTACATTTACATCAAGCGCTTGGGTTCATAAAATGATATGAAATAAATGTGGTAGATTCAGAAATTATCCAAACTATACCTTGTCAGAAGAGGTATACAGTGTTCAGCAGCAATTCTTCCTAACATGCCCACACTGGCCAGTTGGTCAGAAAACTGCTCTCTATCATCCTCCTGAAGCTCACTTATTTCCTCCTCTTCTCTAGAGGCCACGCCGTTGGCAGTCTGGGATTTTAAAGAAGTCATTAACATATAAAATCATGACATTGTGTAAGTGAATTATATAGCAGTTTCATTATTTTTCAAGACGTCATGTGGTCATTGATAATCACATACAGATTAATATTTGTAGAAGAGCCCTTGGAAGAAACACTCAAGAAGGAAAGAACCCCCCCCCCCCCAAAAAAAGGTGCAGCTATCTGTTTATTGCTATTAACAGTCTTTTTCTTCTGTTCTCACTATGAGGGCAGGTCAATAAGTCCGTGACTTTTTGAATTTCCCGCCTCTGAACTGAAAGGGCAACACTGCTCCTGTCAACAGGCATCTGTCAGTTGTCTCCTGTCAAAATTTAAACAAGCTGCGTCATTTAGTTTGGGTTTGACAGCCATTGATAGCAGACTACCGCGTGATTTGAGGAGAAAATGGAAAAAAGTGAATTTTGTGTGCTCATTAAGCATTATTTTTTGCGGAAAAAACCATCACTCAAACCAAGGCTAAGCTTGAGAAATACTATGAGGACTCTGCACCATCCATTTTATTTATTTATTTATTTATTATTTGCATTTGTATTCCGCCTCTTCCCGAGGGCTCGTGGCGGGTTACAAGACATACATAGTGATCGGCAGGCAACACTCATGCCGACTCACGAACAAAATAAAACAATGCTATAACCATAAAAATAACAAAAATGATACTAAAAAACATCATTAAAACATTGTTAAAATTACACTAAGTGACAAAAACGGTCTAGTTGATGATAGGCGGCAGAGGCGGATCGGTGGAATCTCCAGCAGGTTTTGCTCTGCTGAGCGGAGTGATCTCGGGGATCGTATGGGGCAAGGCGGTCCAAGAGGTACGCAGGCCCTAGACCGTACAAGGCCTTAAAGGTCAACACCAGCATTTCAATGGTAAAAAGTGGTTTACTGAATTTTGTTGTGGCCATACAAGCACGGAAGATGCCAAATGTTCTGGACGCCCAGTTGAGGTCTCTACACCCAAAACA
The DNA here is from genome assembly GCA_030556195.1 of Anolis apletophallus. NCBI lineage: Eukaryota > Metazoa > Chordata > Lepidosauria > Squamata > Anolidae > Anolis > Anolis apletophallus. The sequence continues at coordinate 187,803,720 of JARBWK010000004.1, forward strand.
ATTGAAAAAATTCACGATATGGTGTTGGCCGATCAGAGATTGAAAGTGCGAGAGATTGTGGAAGCCATAGGCATCTCACATGGCTCAGTGGTTTCAATTTTAAATGATCACTTGGATATGAGAAAGCTTTCCGCAAGATGGGTGCCACGTTTGCTCACAATCGACCATGAACGCAATTGTGTGACAATTTCGCAGGAGTGTTTGGCGTTGTTCAACCAAAATATCGACAAGTTTTTGCGCCGTTTCGTAACCGTGGACGGAACGTGGATCCACCACAACACACCAGAGACCAAACAGCAGTCAAAACAGTGGGTTTCTCGGGGTGAATCGGCGTCAAAGAAGGCCAAGGTGGGTTTGTTAGCCACTAAAGTCATGGCGACTGTTTTTTGGGATGCACGCGGTATAATCCACATTGACTACCTTCAAAAGGGTAAAACAATCAATGGCGAATATTATACCAACTTATTGGGTCGATTTAATGAGGATTTGGGGAAAAAACTGAAAGCATTTGGCCAAAAAAAAAAGTTCTTTTGCACCAGGACAATGCAAGGGTGCACACATGTGCAGTTGCCATGGCAATAATCCATGAATTGGGATACTAATTGCTCCCTCATCCACCCTATTTTCCGGATTTAGCCCCGAGTGACTATTTCTTGTTTCCAAACCTGAAGAAATTGCTCGGCGGAAAGAGATTTGACTCTAACAATGAAATCATCTCACAAACAAATACCTATTTTGATGACCTCGAAAAATCTTATTTTTTGGAAGGGATAAAAAATTGGAGAAACGTTGGACAAAGTGTATAGAGCTCAAAGGAGACCACGTTGGAAAATATAATGATTTTTTATCCAAAAACCTGTGTTTCATTCAAAACGTCACGGACTTATTGACCCGCCCTCGTATAATATCAAAAATGCACATGAACCGCCATGCTGGATTAAATCGAAGGTTGATTCACTATTCAGTTCCCATAGCAGCCAACTAGAGACCTACAGAAAGACCATGAAGCAGAACATGAACACAATAGAAACTCACACACAAGCTTCCCACAGCCTATTACAAGAGGCATAGTATCTGTGTTACTGAAGCTGATAGATAGTGCAACCCCATGATCCATGAAGACTTAAGGGAAATGGTATCACTTATGTATAATTCAAAAAATATTTCTGGAAGTGCAATTCTAGGTGAAATTGTATGATATGCTTCCAGCTCAAGTACTATAATAAAAAGGAGGCTTTGCTACTACTTTTCAGTTCTAGTCTTTCAAATAGGAATAATCTCCATACTGAATGTGAAGATGAATTCTCCAATAATTTTAGAAAATATGGCACAACAGAAGTTCTATGGAAGCAACCAGTATTGAATACATAGGGGAAACACCTGTGCCCGAACTAATATTATGAGGACTGAAGAATAAGGAATTGAGGCAAATATTACAGACAGGAGAGGAAGTTCAAAACCTCATTAACAATGCAAAAAAACCAAAACAAATCATCAAGTTCAAAAATGACTCAAAACCAAAACTGTTGATTTGCTAACTAAAACATTTAAGTGTTCTTAAAACCAGCCTCTGAACAAGATGATGATGAATTGGCCAAATAACACCAATTTTGAAAGAGATTCAGGAGGAGATTATCAGGAAAATATAGGCAAGTTAGCTTAAAGCCTGTTCCAGGTAACGGGGAATGGTTTTATTAGGGATAACAACATCAAGCACAGAAAAAGTGCAAATCCTGCTGAAAAAACAGCAAAACAAGATGAAGATGAATTTAACACAAATTTTGAAAGAGATTCAGGAGGAGATTAAGTCTAGGCAAGTTAGCTTAAAGCCTGTTCCAGGTAACGGGGAAAGGTTTTATTGGGATAACATCATCAAGCACGTGCAACCCTGAAAAAACAGGGTGTTTTGACTTATTTATTTAAGTTATTCAACCCTATGGGTGTTTTGGACTTATTTATTTACTTATTTACATCATTTATATTCCGCCCTTCTCACCCCGCAGGGGACTCGGGGCGGATCACAATACACATATAAAGGCAAACATTCAATGCCCTTTGACATACAAACATGTAAGACAAGACACTCAGAGGCAATTTAACATTTCAGCTTTTGGCCACCAGGGGGAGCTGTTGCACTCCTTCACTCCTTTTACACACTTCGTGGAGATTTCATGGCCTCGTAAATTAGTTAAATTAGCCTCCCCACAACGTGGTACCTAAATTTCCTACTTGACAGATGCAACTATTGAGTGTCACCTTCAAAGTGTTAGTCTTGACTTCTAAGGCCTTGTATGGTCTGGGGCCAGTGTACCTAAGGGACCGCCTAACCCCATACTGTCCCATGAGAACACTTAGATCTGAAGACTGGAATCTTCTAGCCGTGCCCAATGTCAAACAATACGACCTAACTTCAACACGAAGGGCGTTCTCCATCATCGCCCCAGTTCTCTGGAACGCACTACCCCTGGAGGTTCAAGCCTTGCGTAATCTGTTGGCTTTTTGGAAGGCCTGCAAGTCGGCCCTATTCCGGCAGGCCTTTGAGTTGTAATGGGCTATCCCCTAAGACTTGTGTTATCTCTTAGGAATTGTTTTATCCTTGTGGCTTTATTGCTGTTGATTTGTTGTTTTATTGTGGTGCTTGATGTAAGCCGCCCAGAGCCGGCTGGGAGTGGCGGCCAATAAATCTAACACACAAACAAACAAACAAACAAACTATCTTTCAGGTTGCCAAGGTCGACAACGAGCTACACAAATGGTTGAGCGTTCACCCCAACCCGGGCAGGCCTTGAACTCATGACCTTTTGGCCAGTGGAGATCTTATGCAGCTGACTCCCAGCCAGTTGCGCCACATTCCCGGTGCCAACTTCAACTCCCACAATTCAGTAGGCTGTTAAGAAGTCTGGGAGTTGAAGTGCAAAACATCTGAAGGGCCAAAGTTTGCCCATGCCTGTGCAAGACTTAAGAAATTGATTCACTTCTTAAAACATGGTTCAACAGTGATCCAGTAGACACTGTGTACTTGGACTTCCAAGAGCTCACTGTACAGAATGATGTGTTGTTCGGGCACGGCCCCATGTAAGCAGCTCCGAGTCCCCTCCGGGGAGATGGATGCAGGTTAGAAATAAAGTTGTTTTATTATTATTATTATTATTATTATTATTACCGAAGCCAAATAAATAAGTTATTTTATACCATGAAAATAAAGCCATTCTATATTTTTAAATTACGAGTGTAGTATAACTTTGTTATACCCCAATTATTATTATTACTCTGTTACTGCTTCCTTCCAAGTTTTGCTTAAGACAACATAGTAAGGATGTTGGAAACTGGATCCAGGCCATGCCTCGTCTCTAAAGGGCTCTTTCAGCCCTCTTTCCTTTAGGCAAACCGTCAAATAATGCTCTTAACAACTTCAAAGCCTCAGCTGTTTGCTGAAGAGTGTTCCTCTATTTGAAAAGCCTAGCTGCTTCTTTGATAGTGAACCAGCCCAGCTCTACCATGTCAGCTGTGGTTTTTAAACAGTTACTCATGGGATAATCTACTTATCTCACAGAAGTTCATGAATTAAGTTCTGTAAACAAGTTATGCTAAGACTGCCAAGGCATCAATTTTAAGACTTCATTTGTGACATTTAGACTGATACTGGCACTTATAACCCACAGTGGCACCAAGAGTACTAGCCTGGGCTTTAGGTAAAACTTTTCAGAAGAGAAGCACTTCCATAAAGTTTATAATACATTCATTATAATCATGGGGGGTCGAGCTCAATGGAGGGCCTCCACTGACGGAGGGCACGCTCCTCGCTCTGTTGTAGGGACTCTAGTCCCGAGAGTCTAGCGCATGCTGCACACCGAAGGTGGAGCAGAGGCGCCCTTGGGGGGACTCCAGTCCCAGCCGCCTTGCGCCTGAGGCGCTGACTTGGGAACTCCAGTCCCGGTGGTCTTGCACATGCCTCACACCCGAAGGTGGGGCAGAGGCGCTCTTCGGAGTAGCGGCCCAGGGAGCTGCTGCTACACCGTCTAAAGCAGGGGTGCTCAGAATGGTGATCGGGATCACCAGGGTGATCTTCAGGCCTCATCCTGGTGATCTTCAGGCCCCTGACCAGGTTTTTTGCTGTTGGTCCTCTTCACGAGCCCCTGCATGCTGCAAATAAGTTCTCCGTCATTGCTCCTCCCCGCTCCCTGCTCGCGTGCCGCCTCCAAAAGCTCCAGAGTCCAAGGGGCAGAATGGGCCCCCTCCTTTGTATTCCCCCTCCTCCCTCCGTCCTTCTCCAGGCACTCAGAGTCATAGGAGACCAAAGGGGGCGGGCCTGGATGACGCGATGCATGGCTGGCCCCGCGCGCATGCACAGAAGCACCCATTCTGCCCCTCGGACTTCTCATGAGCTCTTGGAGGTGGCACGCATGCTGGCGGCGTGGAAATAGGAGCAACGACAGAGGAGAAGAAGGGCGCTTTGGGGTCATTTCCTTACCGCATCTCAAAGGTCAGTCTTTTTACTTTGGGGTGGGTGCTTGATTGTTCTGTTGTTTATTTTTAATGTTTAAAAATGGCCTTTTAGCTCCAAAGCCTCTCTGCTTGCTTTGTTTCTTGAGAAATATATGTTGGGGAATATGGAAATGTGGGAGAAATGGGGTGGTTGGATGTATTTTTGCATGCCCTTTGTTTACCTTGCTGAGTATTAAATGGCCTTGCAGTTCGAAAGCCTCTTCTTCTTACTTTCTGGCTGATAATATGTGTGGCAATATGGCAGTGTGGGAGAAATGGGGTGGTTGGATGTATTTTTATGCTCTGTTTTATATTGTTGTTATTAAATTGAAATGTTGATGTTTTCTAACTTCATTTTATGTAAACTGCCCCGAGCCTGCTGGAAGGAGCGGTACATAAAAATGAATTATAAATATAAATAAATAAATAAATAAGAAAATAGTTATACGTTTTACATTTCTGGGTAGGTGATCTTTGGGACTTGGTTTTTTAATCAGTAGCTCCTAGGCTGAAAAAGTGTGAGCACCCCTGGTCTAAAGCTTCTTTGGTTTTTGCGTTGCAAGACCCATGCGTTCCGAAGAGGATAGCGGCCATATTGGCGGCACTTCTCAGCTTTTTTTACCATTGGTGCCGCCATCTTGGCAGCCAACGGAAACTCAAATGTGTGAGACCACTGCTCCAAAAAATGGGTAAATCCCATAATTTCCCATGCCTGAGGCAGTGGCCCAAGGACGACGAGAGGTTACTCTGGCTTTAGACATCCAACCCCGGAAAGTAATAAATTTTTTAAAATAAGAATTTTATTAAATAAAAATAAGAATGTAATCAAATAAATAATTAAATAATAATCTACATAAATAACAGTAAGAATTTAATTAATTAAAATAAATAAAATAAATGAACTTAATGTGATTTAAATTTAAATAGAATAGTAAATTTTATGCTAGTCAAAGAAATATGAGAACGATTCCTAGCTGTCGCAATGGGGGCGGATAAAAGGATCTGAGGTGGCAGCCCCTCCCACTGGCTATATATGCTCGAGGGGAGTGTGGGCAGGGCTACTATTTAAAGTGATAATAACTTTCTAAAATATTCCGAACTGTCTGCGCAGGCGCAGGAAATATCATATGTGCGATTCACAGGGACCACGACACGGAATCATGGTAAAATAGCTCATTGTTTATCTCAAGGAACCCACATCGAAATCTGGTATCAAAGCAAAAAAAGGACCCCCTTTTTAAAATCTCTTAAAATGCCACAGGAGTGTGCCATCTTCTTCTGGCTTCTTGGATTCTAAAGCTCCAAATGATCACAACCGTAATAGTCTCGCAGCACACTAAAGATCAGGCTAGACACGTACTATCCAGCTCCACACAATCAAACTCTGGCTCCTTGAAATTTTGAAGCACAAATCAAGAATGCTGCATGAACTTTTCCTCGCAATGGTTTCTCACAACTGTTGTTTGTTCTAATACACCATTTTGAATCAGGAATCCAGTTGGCTTTGCCAGCACAGTTACATTGCCAAGGGACATCAAAGGCAAAACAGAAATACAACATAGCGAAAAATATGACAAAGGCATGGAAAAAGGCAGCAAAGTGGCCAAACAGTAATTGGAGGAAGAGACTTCCAGCTCTAAATTGCCCGTTTCTGAATGCTTAGCTTGCAGAAGAACCTCAGACCCAAGGCATTTTGGGGCAGATGGCATAGACTAGGCCTGCACAACCTGTGGCCCTCCAGGTGTCCGGGACTCCCAACTCCCAGAAGCCCTAGTCAGCTTGTCTAATGGCCAGGAATTCTGGGAGTTGAAGTTCAAAACATCTGGAGGGCCACAGGTTGTGCAGGCCTTTGTTGTTTACTCTGTTGCTTCCAACTCTTAGTGACCTCATGGACCAGCCCACGCCAGAGCTCCCTGTCAGCCATTGCTACCCGCAGTTCCTTCAAAGTCAAGCCAGTCACTTCAAGAATAACATCCATCCATATTACCCTTGGTCGGCCCCACTTCCTCTTCTGTTTTCCCTAGCATCATGATTGTGAAAACACTTTGACCGACTAACTGGACAGGGTGGACCTTCCCTTAGAATCCCACCGCTGCCACCAATTTGTGAAGAAATTAATTTCGATCCGAAAATTGTGACAGAGTCGACTATCCTGACCGCTGCCACCAATCTGTGAAGGCTCTAACTACAGCCAATAATGTAAAGATCTTATCTTATGTGTAGGCTCAAACTTTGTGAGGATCTGAATCTGAATCTGTATTTTAAGTGTGGAGAGAATGAGAGGATTTGAACTCAGGGCTGTGACAGGGCAGAATGTCTTACCAATGCCACTACAATATGTAAGGACTCTTTTAATTTTCACTTGCTGCCACCATGTAATTTACTGTGTTTGGCTACCCTCCAGGAGAGGGTTGTTTTCAAGGCTTGTGGGAGAAAGAATCACTAGAAGAGGTGTTTTAATCAAAGAACTATAAAGTTTATTCAAACAGAAGTTTAAGCATAAAGAGTTCAAAAGTTTGGGTGGTTACAATATCTACTCAGAGGTACTTTCTTAAGGTTACAATATACTAACTATGGAGATACAGTCTGCTACTATATCACTGCTCTCCTAAAAACAATAACTCAGCAGTTTTCTACACTCTGCTGGTTCTTTAAATCAACCTGCTTCCCTAGCAGTTAAACACAGCTTCACTGCTACTCTTCCTCAGAGTAGAACCAGAGTCTTTTTAACACTCGCTGATAGCTGGTTAAAAACAGACACTCTAACTTCTCCACACACCCTTCTGCTTCGCAGTTAACCACCAACTGACACAATTTGAATCTCAAGATTCCAGAGCCACCCACAGGCTCCGCTTCCTGTTTCCACGGTAACGGAAACCCCCTGGAGGTTCTGTCGGCGAATATTACTGTTAACCCTTTAAGGTTAGCTAAGTTCTACCCTTACAATATATATATATATATATATATATATATATATATATATATATATATATAAAAACATCAAACACATTTAAAACCTGTAACAAATAAATATGAGTTCACCACAATGATCTTCTCCAAACTTTCCTGTCTTCTCATTAAGTGGTCAAAATACTCAATCTTTGCTTGTATTATGTGCAGGCCTGGCTTTGACTATTGCATGTGCCTCGGCTCTGAGGAATCCCACAATCCACACCCTTAAAGCCAGGCATTTGGATACAGGCAAGGCAGAGAAAGCAGCTGCTTCCTCTCATGTCTGCTGCAATGGCCTCCTGAAGATTCATTTTTTAATCAAAATATTTATAATCTGCCCTTTATCATGGGAATTCAGAGTGGTGCGCAGACAAAACAATGCACAGTGTAAAACATTTCTAGATGAAAACAATAAACTACTGTATACTCCCATGTATAAGTCTAAACATTTAAGTCAAAAAATTCAACCTCAAAAACCTGGGTCGACTAATCCATGGGACAATGTAGGAATTGTACCTTAATTGTTATCCAAAAGGGAACAATTTCCTTCTCTGAGTTGAATACCTTGACATGAAAATGGCAATGGTGGCCGGGACAGCTGTCCCTCTGAGGCGGAATTGAGTTTTCTTCTCTATGTGCAGTGATCCCCAACTTATCCACAGGTCATACATATCAAAATCTGTATTTTTGGACCGAAACCTGCTCTCAACTTATGCATGAGGTTGACTTACACACAAGTATATACAGTAGTTTAAATATGACCAAAAAACCCCCAAACTATTGAACGAGATGTCTTAGAGCAATTTAAAATTTGTCAAAATTAATGAATTAGTAAAGCCTGAGCGTCCTGTTATTATTTCAATAGATCTTTGGTCTTATGGTTCTACTTTATTCATTTTTCAGGCTTGCTTTAATTAGATTTTTTTAAAAAATCAAGTTCTATTGTGACTCATCTTGTCTAACTAAATCAGGGTTTAGCACGTCGGAATGCGACAATGTTTATTTCAAAGGAGGCCACCCAAATTGTTTTTTATCCCAAGATCCCCGAATAGAACGACTTACCAAATTCCTTGTACCATCAGGAGCAGCTAAGTGGCATTGGATGTAAGAATTAAAAACCTGAACAGCGTGTTGAGTAAAGAAGCCTTTATGGAAATGTTTATCATCTTGCACCAAAGTAAGCCAGGATTCCAAGAGCTTGTCATATGCTTCCATGTATACCATGTCATCTTTGTCAAGCTAAGAAAATAGAAAAAAAGACTTGTTATCATAATTCATGCCCAAGTGTTATGCCTATTGAGCATCTAAAAGTTCAGTCCTTCTTCTAACGCACAAGATTACCAGATTACCACATAGACAATCATATTTATCACAATACTAGCTTGGGTATCTGGCATTGCCCGAGTTATTAAAAAAATAATTTTCACAAAATGCATTAGGTTGTGGGCAGGCATGTAGGGGGGGGGGGGGGGCTTGAGGGGCTTCAGACCCCCTCCCCCCAAAATTCTCAGAGTGGTCCGCAAGAAGGTCTTACTGCAGGAGTCAGGAACCTGTTAGTAACCTGGCTGCCGAGCGTTGGACTAATTGCAGCTTCCATTGCTACCGTGTTTCCCCGAAAGTAAGACAGCGTCTTACTTTCTTTCCCCCCCGAAAAGTCCCACTACGCCTTACTTTCGGGGTACGGCTTACATTGGGCGACGGTAAGCCGTACCCCCGGCCGCCGCGTCACTCGGTCCCGCCTCCTCCTCCGCCGCCGCCGCCCTCCCTGCGACCACTTCTTCTCTGATCGGAAGAGAGCCGGCTGAGGAGAGCCCTCAGCCGCCTCTGTTCCGTTCCACGAAGAGGGGGCTGCAGGGAAAGCGCGCGATCGCCCCCTTGCAGCCCCCTCTTCGGGAACAGAGGCGCAGAGGAGAGCCCTCTGCACCTCTCTTCCATTCCCGGGCTGGGGGCTGCAAGGAAATCGCCCCCTTGCAGCCCCCTCTTCGGGAAGGGAACAGAGGCGCAGAGGAGAGCCCTCTGCACCTCTCTTCCATTCCCGAAGAGGGGGCTGCAAGGAGAGCGATCGAGCGGTTTCCTGCAGCCCCCTCTTCGGGGAACGGAACAGAGGCGGCAGAGGGCTCTCCTCAGCCGGCTCTCTTCCGATCAGAGAAGAGGCGGCCGCAGGGAGGGCGGTGGCGGAGGAGGAGGAGGCGGCACCAGTGTGACGCGGCGGCCGGGGGTACGGCTTACTTTCGAGTACGGCTTATATTAGCCGACCCCTCTGACACCCCCGATACGTCTTACAATCGGGGGTGTCTTACTATCGGGGAAACACGGTATGTATTGAACGACATTTAATTTTTTTATTACTTTTTTGGGGGGGTCCGGACCTGCTGCCCCCCCCCCCCCATGGGTGCCGCCCTAGGCCTTGGCCTACGGTGGCCTTATGGGTAATCCGGGCCTGATGGCAGGGACTGAGACTGGATGGCCTTCATGGTTTCTCCTTCTATTTTTATCAGTTTTGTACTAAAACAAATTAAATAAATGGCTTCTCCCAACTTTATGATTCTATGAATCTATTCAGAATTACAAATTTTGGCTTAAGTTAGTAAACAGAAATTATTTGTGGCTGTCAAAACACCACGTTCTCCACTAAGTTGTAGGGAGGCACCTTGTATCCCTGAAGTATCAGGTTTTGGGGCATTTTGGGGCATCCATCAACAGGTTCGCTCTATTACACAGGGATAACAGAAGGGTGGTATGTATTGCTTTTCTTAAAACTGGATTTTATAGTGATAGTGTATTATATATTGCGACCACTCTAGGATCATTTAGCAACGCAGGGCAAGATAAACATTTTAAAGCAAATTACATGCTGAGATGTGGAACTGACTCATGGACTGTTTCAGCTTCTTCCAAAAATTACTGTGAGTCTGATTTCATATTATGCCTTTGACTCTCTTCCAATTGGCAGAGGAAAGATTTTCTGTTATGCTGAGATTCGAAGCACTCAGCAAAATACAGTGCAAATTCACCCCCACCTTCAATTCTATCCCATATTCTCTGATATTTGCAGTAATTAAGGGAAAGTCTCTGTGTGCCTCTCAGTGTCTTTCTAAGCAAGAGGACCAGGCAATCAGGTTTGTGGAGGCCTGCCAAAGATCACTAAGAGAAAGGAAGTATACGAGGGCAGGTCAATACGTCCATGACTTTTTGAATGAAACACAGGTTTTTGGATAAAAAATCGTTTTATTTTTCAACGTAGTCTCCTTTCAGCTCTATACACTTGGTCCAATGTTTCTCTAATTTTTTTATCCCTTCCAAAAAAATAAGATTTGTCGCGGTCATCAAAATAGGTATTTGTTTGTGAGATGATTTCATTGTTGGAGCCAAATCTCTTTCCGCCGAGCCATTTCTTCAGGTTTGGAAACAGGAAACAGTCACTCGGGGCAAAATCTGGAGAATAGGGCGGATGAGAGAGCAATTCATATCCCAATTCATTGATTGTTGCCATGGCAACTGCACATGTGTGCATGGTCGATTGTGAGCAAACGCAGCACCCATCTTGCGGAAAGCTTTCTCATACCCAAGTGATCATTTAAAATTGAAACCACTGAGCCATGTGAGATGCCTATGGCTTCCACAATCTCTCGCACTTTCAATCTCCAATAGGGCAACACCATATTGTGATTTTTTCAATTGTTTCGGGTGTAGAGACCTCAACTGGGCGTCCAGAACGTTCGGCATCTTCTGTGCTTGTACGGGCACAACAAAATTCAGTTAACCACTTCTTTACCATTGAAATTGATGGTGCAGAGTCCCCATAGTATTTATCAAGCTTAGCCCTGGTTTGAGTGATGGTTTCTTTCCGCAAAAAATAATGCTTAATGAGCACACAAAATCCACTTTTTTCCATTTTCTCCTCAAATCACATGGTAGTCTGCTATAAATAGCTGTCAAACACAAACTAAATGACGCAGCTTTTTCAAATTTTGACAGGAGTCAACTGACAGATGCCTGTTGACAGGAGCAGTGTTGCCCTTTCAGTTAAGAGGCGGGAAATTCAAAAAGTCACGGACTTATTGACCTGCCCTCGTACAAGGGAATGTTGTAGAACCTTAGAAAATTCCAAAGAGAAGGAAGTTGATAGCATGAGCTTTCATATATTGCCCCACATATCCATGTAGAAGTCCTAACATTTCTGTCAAAAGTCTGCCCAGCTAAAAAAAAAAATACAAACTCCTGTGACAGCTTCTCCATAAATCAAATGAGCACTTTATCTTAACTCTTATCCCAAAAAGGAATTATTTAATTCTCTGTGTAGAGCAGCAAAAGGCAAGACCTAAGTTGGTCCCGGAAGAATCTAAAGCAAGCACTGACCCTCCTCTCCACTCGCCACAATGGCTGCACTTCTGGCTTTTTCTAACATCTGGTGGGCAGCCGGCTCCCTAAGCCAGCACTGGCACTTTCCCTTCTCGACTGAATAACCTTGACTTATCCACAGATCCTATCAAAATCCATGCTCTTCACTTATAAATGAGATGAACTTATACATCAGTAAATATGGTAAGTATCCTTCATCAGACGCAGAAAAGTGGGTACTGTTCCCTTATCCGAGTGGAGATCAAAAGGGGGCATTAGACAGAGAAAGATAGTTCATATTATTGGGAGGGGGGGCTGAAAAAGGTAAAACCACTTTCCTGTTATTTCCCTATCCATGTTATTTATGAAATGGGAAGTGAAAATGGGGAAAATCGTTTTCCTCCTTCAACAATCCCCCCCCCCCCCCATGGACTATCCTTCTCTGCCTAGTGCCCCCTTTTGGCCTCCGCCCAGATAATGAAACAGTACCGAAAAAAGGAAAAGTAGTAACAGTATCCTCCTCTTTCTGAATTTCCTACAGAGACAAAGTAATTCCATAGGATATATCCAAACATTTTTGATGCCTTGAAAGATGAGCTATTAAGTTATCAAGTCTAATGTTCAGGTAGCTTGTAAATTGGTCTTCCTGAAAAACATGTCAACCTGAGGAAAGATCAGCACAATGAGATTTTTCCTACGTTACCCCCACCCCACCCCCCCCCCAAAAAGAAAAGAAATGAGTTAGTTTATTCAAGAATCCTGTTGTGTGCTTTCTGACCATTTAATTAGAACACATGCTTAAAGATTTTTTGGGCTTGAGGGCACGCTGTACAAATGAATAAAAACTACCCATGAAAAATACTCTGCGGGGAATTTAACGTCCATCTGGTGTTTGAGACATAGCTATCTGTGACCCAAAAAAAGCCACAAGCAACAACACTATATATTCTCTTGGCTTTTCTTCGCAAACGAAGATTCAGGAAGGACTCATCCCACGCTTTCTACAAGCGCGTTGATGACTAACAGGGCTTTTTCGGAAGTTGGATGTGTCCTTCGAGCCTGTGCAATGGATTTTTCTGGTGGAGCGCAGCGTGCACAGAACTGGCCTCACCCTTTAAACCAAAGGCCTAGCAAGCTGGGATGGTGGCAGCAAGGTCCTGAGGTCGTCGGTTTGATTTATTTATTTATTATTACCTCGATTTGAGTTTCCTTCTCTAGATGGTTGACCTTACAGGGTTAGACGAGCGCCATCTGCCTGGGTTTGAAATTAGAGTTTTCTTTCTCTTAGGATGGTTGCCAAAAGGCTAGAGAGCCCATCCTGCCCATTGACGCTCTTTGTCAGACCCTTCAGTTGTCACCTGTGTGGCATGGGAGGCCCTACCGGCGGCTATTATGGCAATGCCTCTCCAAAGATGGAGCAAACAGTGTGTAATAACCAATGCAGTTGTATTAAATAATATTATCCGCAAAATGCATTCATACAACTCACATATCACAGTACAATTTTGTAAATAACAGTTACATGTAGAGGGGAACACTTCCCCAACGCGTACTCACGCTTGAGAGTCCTAAAGAGGAAAACACCTCTGCAAATTATAATGTAGCCCAAACGGCCAGTCTCTTTCCCGCAAACGGGGGACAATTAGTCCAAATCAAAGAGTGCCAGGGAAGGGCGGAAAGATGCAAAGGGAAGATCCATGCAGAGGGGATTCCAGGGTCAACTGCATTGGTTATTACACACTGTTTGCTCCATCTTTGGAGAGTTGTTCACTAGTTAACCCCCACCTGCATTGCATATTATGGCAATGCCAGCATAACTCACAACTTCATTAGGGTACGCAAGCCTCTCCCCCACAACAAGGGGGCGCCACATATATTATAGTAAAGTTAAAGTTTTCCCCTGACATTGTCTAATTGTGTCGGACTCTGGGGGGTGGCGCTCATCTCCATTTCTAAGCTGAAGAGCCATATCGTCTGTAGACATCTACAAGGTCATGTGGCCAGCATGACTGCATGGAGTGCCGTTATTATAATAATGCAAATTCTGACTCAAGCAAATCACAATTCCATTATAGTTGCAGTCTGGACTATGGTGACAATATGCCTTTCAGAGCCTTAAGAGATGGATACAAGTGATGGAGGAATAATGTAAATTGACAAAAGATTCATTTGGCATAAACAAATTTACCATAGTGGAGATTGACTGAACGAACTCTATGAAACTATCAACCACAGGACAAAATTCTTAAGACCACAAGGAGCAAGAAACATGTTACCTACATAAACACATAAGCCTATACACATGAATACAAAGAAGTTAATAGATATGGGGGGGGGGAACCAAACGGCATAGATATAAAGCTATGAAGCAAGAATGGGAGAAATCAATGATCAAGCCATCAAAGGCCATCAAAGAGATATTGCCATCAAAGAATTTTTAGTGTGCAGAGAGCTGACTTAGTCTCTGTATTCAAAAGCTACAAGCATGCAGATTGTTCTTGCCCTGATCTGGTCAAGTGTGGAGATGATGGTCAAGCCCTACTTTGTGCCCACATCATTTCTCATTCACTTAGTAACTTTTACTGCACAAAATGTCTTTATGAAGAATCAAATATCTGGGTCATTGTGTGTTTTTCAGGCTGTATGGCCATGTTCCAGAAGCATTCTCTCCTATCAGGCATGTAGCCGGGGGGGGGGGGGCTTGAGCCCCCCTCCCCCCTAAATTCTCAGGGTGTATTCATATCATGATCTGATCACCATGCTCAATATATCCCATACAAAAGGTTTGCTAGGGTAGACCCTCTCTCACTCAGACTCACCCCCCCCCCCCGCCGAATCAAAATCCTGGCTATGGCCCTGTCTCCAATGTTTCGCCTGCACCTATACCAGGTATCCTCAGAGGTTGTGACGTGTGTTGGAAAATCAACAGACCTCACAACCTCTGACGGTGCCTACCATAGATGCTGGAGAAATGTCAGGAGAGTGCTTCTGGAACATGGCCTTACAGCCCGTAACTTGCAAGTACCTTCTAAATAAGGTTATGCTCACAGCAACAGAACAACCAAATGCTCTCCCATTTTACCTTGTAGCCCTCGAAACTGCCTAAAACTCAGGTCTATAAGGTTTCCCAGGAGGTTTTTGAGGTTTCCAGGAGCAGCAAACTCTCTACAGTTGCAATCTGCCTACAGGCGATAGAAATTGTGTATTTCTAACTTAAACTGCTATAAACCCAAATGACAATTTATTTTAATGCAAAGTGAAGAAAAGAGCAAAAAAGAACATAGGGAAAAATGTAAAGGGCTTGGGTTAAAAATAGATCCTTATGGTCATTAGCCTCCACAATGCAAACACAAAGACTGTACTTTGAGTCCCCTCAGGAGTGAGAAAATCGCTATATAAATGCAGTAAGTAAGTAAGTAAGTAAGTAAGTAAGTAAGTAAGTAAATATGTATTCTGCAACATAAATAATGGCAACATCCAACCACCACAATACCACAGCTTTCTGTGGAAAGATATATCAGACTAATCATAAGGATAAATATTATTTATTATTTTATTTACTTCATAGTTTCCTAATCTATGTGTGCTGTTTAGATGCTGCTTGTTCAGGAACTATGCCGACACTTTCACGACTGGAATATATTCCTGCTGTCAAATGTTTTATTTATGCTTCTATAAAATCGTTAAATTATGTTATATTACAATTACCTTATATACTCAAGAATAAGCCAAGTTTTTCAGCATTTTATAGGCTGAAAAAGCCCCCCTCGGCTTATACTCAAGTCAAAGTTATTATTTTACTCTGATTATTATTATTACATTATTATTACTTTCTATTTATTATTATTACTACATGCATTATTTTACTATATTATTATTACATTTACATTATTTTACTCTTTTATTATTATTACATGTATTATTTAACTCTCTTTCTTATTATTTGAAGGATACGTGAGCACATTTACATTGGAGAAGGTTAGAATTATGGTTTAATCAGAGTTTATTTACTATTTATTTACTATGCTTCTATACCGCCTTTCTCAACCCGAAGGCATTGGACAGTCTTATCTTAAATTACAGTTTTATGTAAATATTCAAAAACATTTAACCTACTGATGCCTCGATTAATGTAATTTTATTGGTATCTATTTTTATTCTGAAATTTACCAGTAGCTGCTGAATTTCCCACTCTTGGCTTATACTCTAGTCAATATGTTTTCCCAGTTTTTGTGGTAAAAATAAGTGCCTCGGCTTATATTCGGGTCAGCTTATACTCGAGTATACATGGTATCTGGAAATTCAAAATGCTCCAAAATCCAAAATTGTCCACATGGGTGGTTGAGATAGCGACACTTTTGCTTTCTGATAGTTCAATGTCCATAAAGTTTGTTTCATACACAACATTATAAAGAATTAAATTTAGATAGGAACGAAGATAAGCTCTTTATTTACATGTCCACAGCAGCACGTATGGTATATGCCAGACATTGGAAAACTGACCATATTCCAAATAAGGACCAGTGGTTAGAGAAACTTTATGATATAAAGAATATGGACAGATTGACCTTTCTCCTGTGTAGAAATACAGGTAATCCAAGAAAGCAAAACCGACTGGAACTTAATAGAAGAATATATGAAAATAAAATAATGAAATACTTAAAGACATTAATTACAAAATCAGATAGATTAGAAAGAAATAAAGGGACCCACAAGAAACAGAAAGGAGGACAATGATAATCTCCAGGAACAGGAGATAAATGATAAAGTTAAATTTTTACGACTTTAAATTTCCCGCTAATAAGAAGGATGGAAGTCAATATGTGTTTGCAATGTTACGTAGCCTACTGAATGTTTCATATTACCTATCCTTTCCCTCATTTTTCCCCTCTTTATTTATTTATTTTCCTCTTTATTTCCTTTTTTCTTTTAATTTTCCCCACTACAATCCTACACATGTATCTGCGTTTGGATTTGTTATATGTATCACGTTATATACACAAAACTCAATAAATTTTTTTTTAAAAAAAATGTCTATAAGATTATGGGACGCCATGTGTGTAAATGAAGTTACTGTTTAGACTTGGGTCCCTTCTCCAAGATACTTCATTACATATATGCAAATAATTCAAAATCTGGGGGGGGGGATCTGAAATTTAAACTAAAGAACTTTTGTTCCCAAGTTATTTGTGTTACCGAGATACTCAGCCGGCATTACTATAAAATAAATGAAACTTTTTAGAGAAGGAACCACAGCAGCGAAGAAAACAAAAATACTCATGTGATAAATCCCTAAAATCCCAGTAATGTCCATATAACTGTATATTGGAAGCACATTGAAGAGATCACATAACCAGAACTAATATTCATTGGAAACTTTAGAAGGAAAAACTGCAACTGTTCGATTCATCATTTTTTCACCTTACGATTTTAGTCTTTTTTCTACGTGAAAGTGTTTCTTCAAATTCTCAGTTACGCTCACAAAGCGGTATAATCAAGAAAGGGATCAAAATATAATTTAAACACGTGAATTCAGTCAAAGGTTGCAAGGTTCAACTGGAACGAAATGCTAAGCTAATATTGTCTCGCATTTCACGAAGTCCTCTCGGACCGAGCTCCTTTCTACATAAAACACAAAGCCGTTCATTTAAGCTCCGGAAATCTATTTGACTGTTGGGAAGGGTTGGGAACACTACATGACGGTGAAAAAGACAGCATTTCGGAGCGAGGCTTTGGAAAGCTGGTACTTACCACTTCTTCCAAGGCAGCACTTCTCCCAAAAGAGCAAGTCAGGTGTGTGAGGCAGTTCACGAAAGAAGAAAAAAGTTCGTTTGGAATGGCTGTTAATATATTGCGAGGGAATACCGTGATTAAGTTGCTGATTATGCTTGAAATCCCCACTGCTTCCGAGTCCTCGATTTCAATTCTGTAGAGCAAACATTTGATATAAAGAGGGGGGGGGGGGGAGGAGGTCATTATTTCCACAGCACGTTCATATGGGGGTCACTTCACTCGTGGTATTCTTCAGAAAGATATTTTTAAGCAGTTTCATGCCACGGTTCAAGCGACCCAACAACAAGGGGAGTCCCACCCTCCTTCCCCCCTCCCAGAGCAAACCTAAATTCTAGGAAGCAATCGTATTCCATACCCATTGATAGTGTTGAGCAATCCTTCAATGAAGTGAGCTAAGTAATCGACTTGAGAACTTTCGTCGGGAAACACCGGCCCGTGTAGCGAGGCGAGCTGGGCCAAGCACTGCAGGGAGTCTTGTGCCATATCTGTGTCTTCTCTAATTTTTCGATGCACCTTTTTTCGGAAGCGAGAGGGTTAACGCCGCATCAGGGGGTGGGGAGAAGGAAATAAGATGTTCTTTTACTATACAGTCACATGGCTCAGGATCCTAAAGAGGCGCACACACGCACACAGAATGTATTCAATATGAAATAAACAGGCTATTATTCCTAGGCGTGCCAACCTTCGAAGCTGCCCTCTCAACACAACCAGCTTCGTAAGCCCCATTTAATTAATCAAAGCCAGCGTTTCACTGGGACCTACCTACATGCTGAAATGTCTATGCATGTTGAGTCTTAGAGAGAAACAGATGCCAGCCGGTCAGACATGCTGCTACTTCTAAAAACAGCAATAATGACAGCCATCCGTATTATGCTAACTATGCCTGGGCTACAGCGTCTTGCTAAAGTTAGTCCACAAGTTCAATCAAGATTATAGGGATGCTTCTTTAGCAGAGGTAAACACAGAACCTTGAAGGAAACACATGTATTTCGTATAGCAAAACCCTCTGTTTCCTTTAAAACGACTTGAATCTTTTAGCTATATAAGCAGGATTCATTCCCCGTGGCTACTATCTCCCTTTACAAGGCCTTTTCAATAAATCACAATAAATTATTTGTTCACAGGCATGCAAAACTGAGGGTCATAAAAGCTTTTTATAGGAATTTGATGTTCCAGTTCCAATAATTACCTCAGATTTGCTTTTTTGTTTTTTTACAACTTGCTCTGAAGATAAATAGATAGATATAATATGTGACTGAATAATATTTTTGGTGTAGTAAAGCGTAAACAATAAAAAGGGGGTTAAAATCTTCTAATGCCAGTGTTTTTCAACCTTTTTTGAACCACGGCACATTTTTTACATTTACAAAATCTTGGGGGCACACCACCAACCAAAATGACATAAAATGACACTCTAACACAGTAATACCTATAGTTAATATGTTTTTAAATGTATTTATACACTCAGTGTGAAACCTGGGCCTGTTTCGTGATGCTACTCCTGGACGCTAACATAAACTTAGTAAAAGATTATATTTGATTGTATGGATGTCCTTATCAAAAATTAGGTCATCAGTGACTGGAATATAGTGCTAAAGTTCATTATTTTCCATAATGTAATGATAAAAATTAAACTTTCATATATTTTCAATTCATTGCACACCAACTGTAATATTTCAGGTCTTTTTTGTTTTAATACTGATGATTTTGGCATACATATCTCAAAAATTTAGCCTATTCCATCCGACCATATAAGTTTATTTTTTGAGACAGTATTTTTGGGTTTTCGGAGCTGTATGCCAAAATCATCAGTACAAAACAAAAAAAAGATCTGAAATATTTCAGTTGGTGTGCAATATATAAAAGTTTAATTTTTATCATTACATTATGGAAAACAATGAACTTTAGCACTATATGCTAATTTTTTTGAGAAGGACCTGTATATGACTTCCTCTCACGTATTTATACATGGCTATCTTGTCTTCTCTAAGCCTTCTCTTCTTCAGGCTAAACATGCCCAGCTCTTCAAGGCGCTCCTCATAGGGCTTGTTCTCCAGACCTTTGTGAAATTTCACCCTGAGTGAAACTTGCTTCCAGTTAACTATGGATGTTATAAACAGTTCCTTGGGGGCAACTCTCAAAAAAATCCAGTAAAACAGTAAAAAAAAATCCAAACGGAGAGGCTCAATTTGCTTCTTGGAAACCTGTGAGGGGGCTGCTAGGAGGGGGGAGAGTGCCAATTTCCCACGGCACACCTGATTATCGCTCACTGCACACTAGTGTGCCATGGCACACTGGTTGGGAAACACTTTTCTAATGGACTTTCAAAATACTTTTGTTCTCAAAAATCAGTTCAAAAATGTTAAAAGACCTACTGGAACAGACCTGGGCAAACTTTGGCCCTCCAGGTGTTTTGGACTCCAACTCCCACAATTCCTTATATTCGGCTTATATTACAGTAAGTCAGCTACATAAGAACATATGCTGAATCGGACCTCAGCCCATCTAGTCCAGCATTCTATGTCACACAGTGGCCCACCAGTTTCCTTCGAGCAGAAGGGAGGGTGTTAAAAGTGAAATCCTGCCTACCTCAACCAACTCCGAGGTGGCATTTGTAAAAGTGTCAATATTTGTAGTGGAAGCTCCTTCTCTGGAATCTTTTAAACAGAGACTGGATGGCCATCTGTCGGGAGTGCTTTGAATGCAATTTTCCTGCTTCTTGGCAGAATGAGGTTGGACTGGATGGCCCACGAGGTCTCTTCCAACTCTATGATTCTATTATTTGAAATGCCATTATTTTACATCAAAGTACAAGCTTGTTAAACTCGAGGTTTCTTAACAGAGAATTATATTAGAAAGGGTTAACCTGAAGTCTCAAAAACTATTTGCTTGAGGAGGTTTCCCATCTGACAGTAGCAACTGCCTGGGTTGTCTAGACAGCTGTTCGCTTTGCCTGCAGCTGTTAAGTAGTCTGCCAGTACGTTTTTCACCTTTTTGAAAACGTCTGAGTGGGATTTGATTTTTTAAAAAAATTACAAGTTACTATGTACAAATATATTTCTTGGCTTTGAAAGCAATATCCTCAAATTCCAACAATACACAATTCTATTTTGGGAGATAAATCCAAACTCTTTTCTTCCCAAGTTTCCCAAGGTCAGTCGCCTAATATTGTATTTGATTCAAAAATGTACTCCACCCCCATATAAACACATCTAAAAATGGGTTCGGTGTTTATATATATACACACACACACATATACACACACACACACTATTGAAAACACAACTGCGCTGGGCAGAGCACGTCTCTAGGATGGAGGACCACCGCCTCCTAAAGATACTACTCTACGGTGAACTCGCCATGGGTCAGGGTAAGAGAGGCGCCCCCAAAAAGAGATATAAGGTCTCCCTGAAACAACATCTCAGGCTCGGCCAGATTGATCACCAACAATGGTCCACCCTGGCCTCACATCGGGAGGGATGGAGACGCACTATCCACAATGCTGCGGCCTCTTTCGAGAAGACACGGCGAATGGGTCTCGAAGAGAAACGACAACGCAGAAAGAACCGCAACTTGGAAACACCATCACCTAAGGAGACTTTCTGCTGTGCTTTCTGCAACCGGACTTGCCTATCTCAGATTGGCCTTTTTAGTCATCAACACGCTCATAAAAAGCGTGGGATGAGTCCTTCCTAAAGAATCTTTCTACGCAAAGTAATGCCGATATATATCTGGTGCAGGTACTGAAATTAGTGAGTGTCTTACAATCGATGAAATATGATCATAAGATTATAGCGCAATGTATTGTTGAAGGCTTTCATGGCCGGAATCACTAGGTTGTTGTGGGTTTTCTGGGCTGCATGGCCATGTTCCAGAAGCATTCTCTCCTGACGTTTCGACTGCAACTATGGCAGGCATCCTCAGAGGTTGTGAAGTTTGTTGGAAACTAGAAAAATGGGGTTTATATATCTATGGGATGTCCAGGGTGGGAGAAAGAACTCTTGTCTGTTTGGGATAGGTATGAATGTTTCAATTGGCCACCTTCATTTGATGGCCTAGCAGTTTCAAGGTTTGGTTTCTTACTGTCTGGGGAAATCTTTTTGTTGGGAGGTAATTAGCTGACCCTGATTGTTTCTTGTCTGGATTTTCCGCCCGAAGGTGCTCTGGGCGACTTAGATAAAACAGGGTAAAAAAGGTAAACTTACATAAACAGAGTAAAACAATTTAAGACTTGGGTTACAACTCAAATGCTCTGCCGAAGAGCCAAGTCTTGAGTGCTTGAGTAAAGGACTGTAGGTCACGCATGGCTCTTATGTGAGGTGGCAGCGAGTTCCAGAGAACTGGAGCAGAGGCTGAAAAGGCCCTACGCCTTGTGGTTTCTAGGCGAATTTCCCTAGGGCCTGGTATAGACAGGTTTTCTTGAGAGGGTCGAGGTGACCACCGGGGTTGGTAGGGGGAGGCGCGGTCCCTAAGGTACATCGGCCCCTGGTCGTACAAGGCCTTAAAGGGCAGAACCAACACCTTGAAGGAGATCCGGAATTTGATCGGCAACCAGTGTAGACGCTACAGAATTGGTGTTAAGTGTCAGCTGCATAAGATCTCTCTCTGACCAGTAGGTAATGAGTTCGAGGCCTGCCCAGGTCGATGTGGGTGCTCGACCTTTAAGTGTAGCCTGCTGTCGACCTTTGCAGCCCAAAAGACAGTTGCATCTGTCAAGTAGGAGATAAAGGTACCACATTAAGTGGGGAGGCAAATTTTGACTGAATTATGAGGTCGTTAAAGAATTCCAGGAACGCTGAGGAATGCGGAAGGAACAAGGGACGCTGGAACACTGAGAGATGAGGAGTGCGCCAGCTCCCCCTGGTGGCCAGAGTTGCCTCTGTTCGTCTATATGTGTGTATGTGGAAACGGCAGGGATTGTCTGCTATGTACGTGTACCTGTAATCCACTCTGAGTCCCCTTCGGGGTGAGAAGAGTGGAATATAAATAAAGTAAATAAATAAATCTTGTAGGAGTTCTCGTAAGGAGCCTGGCGGCCGCATTTTCTCCAATACAAAACTTCTTGGTCACTGACAAAGGAAGGCCAACGTAGAGCGCGATACAGTAGTCAAATCTTGAGGTGACCGTGACATGGATCACTGTGGCCAAGGCCTCTCCTGAAAGATAGGGCGCCAGTGTTTTTCATTATTTACTGTTATGATTTCAGAGTTTTTTAAAATACCGGTAGCCAGATTTTGTTCATTTGCATGGTCTTCTCCTTTCTGTTGAAATTGTCCACATGCTTGTGGATTTCAAACCTCACAACTTCTGAGGATGACTGCCATAGATGCAGGCGAAAGGTCAGGAGAGAATGCTTCTGGGACATGGCCATACTCACAACAACCCAGATTACAGCTCCTTTCCTCCAATTCCTAAAGAACTGAAACTTTTCAGTAAGTAATGCTGCAATGTTTCATGAAATGTCACAGAGAAGTCAGCTCTATGTAAAAAGAACCATGCACACCCTTTTAGTGAGTGACAAACACATGAGGTAAAAACAAACACATTTGCTCTTGTCCCCCCACTACAGTGTAAACACAAGTTTCCTACATGGAAGTATCATCAACATAGGAAATCACCAATGGGAGGTAGTGCTGTATTGCTTTTCATTAGTAGAGAACAGGATGGAATTAGTGGGATGTTATCTACTTGAAATGTGTTCTGAAATGCTTCTTCCTCCCATTCAACAAATCACCTTTTTTTCATGTCAGGACTGACTTGAGAAACTGCAAGTCGCTTCTGGTGTGAGAGAATTGGTCGTCTGCAAGGACGTTGCCCAGGGGACACCCGGATGTTTTACCATCCTGTGGGAGGCTTCTCTCATGTCCCCGCATGTGAAGCTGGAGCTGACAGATGGGAGCTCACCCGCTCCCCGGATTCGAAACTGCCGACCGTTCAGCCAGCAGTCCTGCTGGCACAAGGGTTGAATGCTAAAACCGCGAGCGGGTTACTAAATACAAACACAAAAGCACAAACCGGGTGGCTACACACAGAATAGATATATAACAATTATATAACAGCACTCACTGGTCAATAAGAGACTAGCATAATAGGATGAAATTTAGTATGTACTTCAATAATCAATTCAATATATCACAGTTATAAATTATAACTAGTGACTAGACCTATGCATTTATAACTGTGATATCTCTCTAGGCATTACTTCGCGAACAAAGATTCTTAGGAAGGACTCATCCCATGCTTTTTACAATTATGTTGATGACTAAAAAGGCCAATCTGAGATAGGCAAGTTCGGTTGCAGAAAACACAGCAGAAAGTCTCCTTGGGTGATGTTGTTTCCAAGTTGCGGTTCTTTCTACGTTGTCGTTTCTCTTCGAGACCCATTCAGCGTATCTTCTCGAACTGTGATATATTGGATTGATTATTGAAGTACATACTAAATTCCATCCTATTATGCTAGTCTCTTATTGACCAGTGAGTGCCGTTATATAACTGTTATATCTATTCTGTGTGTAGCCACCCGGTTTGTGCTTTCGTGGCACAAGGGTTTAACCCATTGCGCCACTGGGGGGAACAACAAATCCTGTGTACAGATATTCCCTGAGTTACAAACATCCAACTTACATACAACTCCTATAGGACAACAGGAACGGAAAAGAAATCTATGCCTCGGAAGAGAAATTCACTCCTGTAAGAGCTATCATGGGAAAAAGGTATCTCCACTGAAACTTTATCCCCAATCCTTGTTTCCACAACAAGCTGAAGTTTTCAAAATCCAATTCTCACAGGGACAGAAGGTGAGGTGAAATCTTCTGAAGAGGGTCCCAGAAAGCAAAACAATGTATTTATTTATTTACGTAATTTATATTCCGCCCTTCTCACCCCGCAGGGGACTCAGGGCAGATCACAATGCACATATACAGGCAAACATTCAATGCCATTGACATACAACATATATAGACAGACATGGAGAAATTTAACATTCCAGAAATAAGTTAAATTTAGCCTCCCCACAAAGTGGTACCTAAATTTCCTACTTGACAGATGCAACTGTCTTTCGGGTTACAAAGGTCGACAATGAGCTACACAAATTGGTGGAGAGCTCACTCCGACCCGGGCAGGCCTCGAACTCATGGCCTTCCGGTCAGTAGAGATCTTATGCAGCTGACACCCAGCCAGCTGCGCCACATTCCCGGTGCACCATAAGAGTGTTAACCATTCCCTATGCTGTCCAAAAATAATTTAAAATGGGTTGGATTTGCACTTTAAAATGTACCTGTTCTGACTTACATACAAATTCAACTTAAGAACACACTTACAGAACCTGTCTTGTGCATAACGTGGGGACTGTCTGTACATGGCACTTCAATAAACTTTCACTGCCCAAGCAAAAACTATGTATGCTAGTGATGCCATCCTTATGCTCTGGAGATTTCAGCCATTCCCATTCTACAAGTTGAGTTTCCCATTCAGTGCCCATCGATCGGCAGATTATTAGCCTCTAATTAAAAAACAACAACAACTGGACCTATGGAAATATTGTTTGGCAAACTACAGTATTCATTTGTACAACTCTTACCTGGATTCCTCCTATTGTATCCAAGAGGGAGAGAAGAAATCCAACAAGATGTAATAACAGGAGTAGCCAAAGCAGGAGCAGAAGATGAGAGTGGTTTTGTCCTACTAAACAAGCACTACAGGAGAATAGGACTTACTGTGAAGAAAAGCTCCATGACTCTGCTGTCCAGGAGGGTCTCGCGCCAGGACTCTGTTGGCTTTAGCATCACATTTTGTGAGGATTCGAACATAGCTATATAATGTCTGCCTAGTTATCTGGTGTCAAGGTCAACAACAACATTCCGATTCAGATTTTTTTTTTCATATAAAAAATCCCAGATACAACAGGTCCCATTCAGGAAGAATGCAATGGAAACAAACTTTAAGCCTCTTCACATACACAGCATAATTCATGCATGAGGACAAGGAATAAAAGGTATTAAGTGCTGAAAAAAAGAATGCCCAAGGAATGCCAGATAACAGTTTGATCACAATGACCAGACATTCCATAGGGGCACAATCGCTTTAATAATCATTCCAATGAGACAGGGGGAGAAAGGCAAATAGAAACGATACCCCACATGCAACAGGTATGCAAACTTGTGAAAAACAGGCTTCAAACGCATTTATAAAATGTTTCCAGCTGCTTTTATAAAATAGCTATATGGAAATTTAGGACGAGCTTTTTTTTCAAATCTGCATAAACAGGCTTTGCACAATTATCAAGTAAGCTCCCATCTGTTAGAACAGTGTTTTTCAACCTTTTTTTGAGCCGCGGCACATTTTTTTACATTTACAAAATCCTGGGGCACACCACCAACCAAAATGACACAAAATGACACTCTAACACAGTAATACATATAGTTAATATGTTTTCAAATGTATTTATACACTCAGTGTGAAACCTGGGCCTGTTTCGATGAACACAACATAGATATCCTGGCAGGAATGGCAGAAAGACACACACAAAGGTCTTGCTCAACAGCTGGGAGTTATAGTTCACCCGCAATCAAAGAGCATTCTGAACTCCACCAATGATGGAATGGAATCAAACTTCCCACACAGAACTCCCATAACCAAGAGAAAATACTATAAGAGTTTGGTGGGCATTGACCTTGAGCTTTGGAGTTGTAGTTCACCTATATCCAGAGAACTCTAGTGGGGAGGGAGGAAGACGTGGGGCGAGTCTGTGCGGTAGTGCCTGCATGGGTCACGTCTTCCCCCCTTCCCCCGAAGCGGCAGCATGAGCAAAGCGAGGCAAAGCGAGCAGAGCGTGGCTGGGAAGAAGGGAGCCCGAGTGGAGAAGAAAAAGTGTTCAGCAGGAGGGGGAAGAAAGGGAATTGGAGGTTCCAATTTCCCATGGCACACCTGATGATCACTCACGGCACACTAGTGTGCCACGGTACACTGGTTGGGAAACACTGTGTTAGATAAACAAATGAAATAAAACAAACATAGCTTTCAGAATATGATTAAATATTGCATATTTCAAACTCCAGTTTTACTGACAAATCCTGCTCAGAAAAAAAAATTACCAATCAATCAATTGCCTTTATTACAGTTAACAAACCTTAGGCAGATACAAAAAATATAATACAGACAAAAGTCACACATAAAACAGGTTATCTAATGTACGCATATTAAAATTACTGGCCATCAAATTTGTATCTCTTAAAAGCTAATAATATCTAGAATTGTGTAGTTTTCTACTATTTAGTATAGGCTACTACAGTTATAATCGCATAAAGACTGTAACTAAGTTTCTCAGCTTCTCTTCAGTTACTTTTCTTTAGATAAAATGCACTTCCAGTTCTTTGAGGCATGAGCAAATTTTTTTGCTATCTCCTCTTCTATTTTGCACTGCAGCTGGCTGAGTGTCAGCTGCATAAGATCTCTCTGACCAATAGGTCATGAGTTTGAGGCCTTCCCGGGTCGAGGTGGGTGCTCGACCTTTAAGTGTAGCCTGCTGTTGACCTTTGCAGCCCGAAAGACAGTTGCATCTGTCAAGTAGGAGAGAAAGGTACCACATTAAGTGGGGAGGCAAATTTTGACTGAATTATGAGGCCATTAAAGAACTCCAGGAACGCCGAGGAATGCGGAAGGAACAACAAGGGACGCTGGGAACACTGAGAGATGAGTGTGTCAGCTCCCCCTGGTGGCCAGAGTTTGCCTCTGTTCGTCTATATGTTGTGTATGTGGAAATGGCAGGGATTGTCTGCTAAGTATGTGTACCTGTAATCTGCTCTGAGTCCCCTTCAGGGTGAGAAGAGCGGAATATAAATAAAGTGTATTATTATTATTATTATAACTCCAGTATAAGTGACACTCTTATAAAATCAGAGACACTGAACAAACCTACTTCAAAGAATCATTAGTGAAAATATATAAGGTGTGTCTTTCAGAGTCATAGCTCACGATACCATGAAATCAATACACCTGAAATTTGGCACAAATACTATGGGGGTCCTCCTATGATATATTCCATTTATTAATTTGAAACCTTCAGTCACTAGGTGGCTGATTTTGTTAACCAACAGATAGTATTGCAACTGTCAACAGTCTGAACCACAAGGGAACATTCATGTACAAGAATTAGAAGTCAGCTCCCTCTTATGACTGCTGTGGGGCACCCTTTGACAGGTGCAGAGGAGAAAGCCCACTCTAAGGGCTCAGGGCGGATCACAATGCACATATACAGGCCAACATTCAATGCCCTTTGACATACAAACATGTATAGACAAGACACTCAGAGGCAATTTAACATTTCAGCTTCTGGCCACCAGGGGGAGCTGTTACACTCCTTCACTCCTTTTACACACTTCCTGGAGATTTATGGCCTTGTAAATTAGTTAAATTAAGCTTCCCCACAACGTGGTACCTAAACTTGACAGATGCAAATGTCTTTCAGGTTGCAAAGGTTGACAACGAGCTACACAAATGGTCGAGCACTCACCCCGACCTTGGCAGGCCTCGAACTCATGACCTTTTGGTCAGTAGAGATCTTATGCAGCTGACTCCCAGACAGCTGCGCTACATTCCTGGTCCAGTCCATCCAGTATGGCAATGGGCATTCACAGATTATGGAAACCACAGGAAGCCCTGGAATCAAACCCCAGTAAATAGCAAGGGACCACAATACAGGCAGTTCCCAAGTTACAAACGAGATGGTTCTGTAGGTTCTTAAGTTGAATTTGTATGTAAGTTTTTGTGTGTAAATCCAGCCTGTTTTACTGTCTGTGCCCCTGTTCAGAAGATTCCACCACATTTTCTATCCCTCTGACAATTTAGGAATCGTAGACCCTCTGGTTACACTGAGTTTTTAATGTTTTATGATATGTTTTAAAATCGTTGTTCTATTGTGTATCTACATTTTGTGCTGCCTGCTGGAATATAAAACCGAATAATAAATAAATATAAATAAATTTAATTTGGAAAAATGTCGCTTGCTGTGGAAACAAGGATTGGTGACGAAGCTTCAGTGACACTTTTCCCCATGATAACTCTTTCAGGAGTGAATGTCCCTTCCAAAGGGTAGATTTCTCTCATGTCCTGTAGTCTCAGCCCCGTTCTTAACTATGAGTTGTTTGAAAGTCGGATGTTTGCAACTTGGGGACTGCTTGTATGTGCAACTCTTGACATCTATGTAACACTGCTTGAAGCATTACGTATAGCAAACTAACAACTATACGAAGCTATCGCAAACCAAATATTTTCACTCATTACTACATATTGTTTGTGATTTACCTTCACGTCAACTTTGACTTATGGTAACCTAATTAATTTAGCAAAATTTAAACAGTGGTAGCTTGTCATTGTCCTTTTTTTATGTCCAAGAGAAGGTGATGCACCTAAGGTCACATAGCAAGTTTCACATGGCTGATAGTGAAATCAGGACATGCCAAGTTAATATAAGCTTTTAATTACCAGAATACGGTTTGTGACACACTAGAACAGTGATTTTCAACCAGTGTACAACGGAACACTAGTGTGCCGTGAGAGATCATCAGGTGTGCCGTGGGAAATTATTTTCGAACTTCATTCATATATAAACTATAAGGTGTATCTGCCCCTTTAAGAAATGGAACCATAGCACTCTCACGTCACCTAAGAAGTGATGCGAGAGTGCTATGGTCGTGCCATCTTGGATTTGCTCAGACGCGGCTAAGTAAACAAAGTTAGAGTTAGTGCAGCTGCGCCAGGATATCTATTTTGTGTTCATCGAAACAGGTCCAGGTTTCACACTAAGTGAGTGTATAAATACATTTAAAAACATATTAACTATATGTATTACTGTGTTAGAGTGTCATTTTGTGTCATTTTGGTTGGTGGTGTGCCCCAGGATTTTGTAAATGTAAAAAATGTGCCGCGGCTCAAAAAAGCTTGAAAATCACTGCACTAGAATTTGGGGGGTGTTGCAAATTGCAGGCAACATCTCTACTTCATTAATGGAAGTGAACCTGAAATTATTCCAATGCAACGTTTTATGAGTCTGTTATCAAATTATTTACTCTCTTCACAACATGGACCATATGATACCACTCTTGAATCCCAAATATGCTCTTGAACTCCCCCCATCCCCTCACTGGACTCCTGTAAAGGCTCCTTGCTAATACCTTCAAAGCCCTCCATGGGTTTGTTCCCCCTTTCTTTCCATGCTTTAATATCCTATTATACTTCAACATGCCATGCAGTATTCAGGGAGCTATGGCCCCCTCTTAAAAAACCCCTCCCCAAACAATATATGTTTCTGCCCTCAAAAGCTCAATTTATTTGTTTCTCTTTTTTTCGGATGTAGGAAAATTATCCTTATTTTTTAGAATTCCAGGCTTTTTCTGTTCTTTTCAGATTTATGGTTGCTTCTTTGGAATTTTTTTTATTGTTTTCTTGTAACTGCAAATATTAAATAATATGCACCAATTTAGATCCAAGAACAATAGTTATGCGGCCTTTTTTGTCTTCTGATGTGGCAAAATGCGGCTTTCTTTGGTCTGCTTTCATTTTCAGATTTATGGTTGCTTCTTTGGGTATTTTATTGT
Organism: Anolis apletophallus; assembly: GCA_030556195.1. Taxonomy (NCBI): domain Eukaryota; kingdom Metazoa; phylum Chordata; class Lepidosauria; order Squamata; family Anolidae; genus Anolis; species Anolis apletophallus. The sequence goes on from JARBWK010000004.1 coordinate 187,833,884, forward strand.
TTAATTAAATGGGGTTCTTTCTTCCTTTATTGCCTTTCTAAACATTTTACTACTCTTTTATTGTTTGTTGTAGATGAGCCTTTGAGTAGCACTGAGAGCATGGAATTGGAAGCTAGGAAGGGAAAGCGGGTTACTCGTGAGCAGGAATCAGACGAAGAGCAACAAAGGAAAAGGATCCGGCAAATACTTGGGGATTCTACTGATGAAGACTCTTTTGAGGGTTTCTCTGGGGATTATGGGTCTGTCAGCAAGGAGTCCACTATGGCAATGATTTTCAACCAGTGTGCCACGGAACACTAGTGTGCCGTGAGAGTTCGTCAGGTGTGCCGTGGGAAATTATTTTCGAACTTCATTCATATATAAACTATAAGGCGCATCTGTCCCTTTAAGAAATGGAACCATAGCACTCTCGCGTCACCTAAGAAGTGACGCGAGAGTGGTATGGTCGCCCCATCTTGGATTAGCTCAGACGCGGCTAAGTCAACAAAGTTAGAGTTAGTGCTGCAACTGCACTTCAAGTGACAGTGGCAATTTAGGATCACAGCAAGACAAGCGAGTGACAGTGATGGAGAAGTTTTTGAGAAGCGAAAATGCAAATGCCGAACAGGTCCCTGGACAAAATTAAGACACAGATGAAGGCCCTAATATGAGTGGTGGACAAAAGAAAAAAGAAAAGACGGTGAGCTCGAGGCAATACAGCGAAAGCTACCTTTCATTTGGATTCACTTTCACTGGGGATGCAACGGCACCGACTCCGCTGTGCTTGGTGTGTGGTGAGAAGCTGTCCAATAGCGCCATGGTGCCAAGCAAGCTTAAACGCCATCTCCAAACAAAACATCCTTCCATTCAAAACAAGCCGACTATTTTGTACGCTTACGTACAAACAATGAGAAACAGGCAAATTCTTTGAGTGTGTTTCTTTCTACCATTCCTGCCAGGAAATCTATTTTGTGTTCATCGAAACAGGCCTAGGTTTCACACTAAGTGAGTGTATAAATACATTAAAAAACATATTAACTATATATATTACTGTGCTAGAGTGTCATTTTGTGTCATTTTGGTGGTGTGCTCCAGGATTTTGTAAATGTAAAAAATGTGCCGCGGCTCAAAAAAGGTTGAAAATCACTCTACTATGGGAAGTGTGGCTGGGAATTCTGAGGATGGTTCTAGTGGGATGGACTGGACTAGAGTGCAGGAGGTGCGCGATGGTTGTGCAGAGACAACAAGTAGTGATATGGTTTTTTTGGGGTGGGGGAGAGATTGGAGAGGGAGTCAAAGGGCTACACCTAAGGCTGCCATCGCAGCTGAAAGCACTAATGTGAGGGTGTTGGCTAGTTCCAGCTCCGATGAAGATTTGTGAATAAAAAGGGGCTTGGTATCTGGGGTTCTTTGCAGTTAGCAAGGTGTTGCTGGGTGCCCGGGTCTTGTCCTATATGCTGTATTTTTCCTGGTTACTGTGGACTCTCTTTAGAATGTGAGTTTGGATCCTACATTATCTTCGTGGACTTGGCTATGGTAAATAACAGTAACTGGAAATATTAAATAATCACCAATTTAGACCCAGGAACAGTAACACAGCCTACAGACTTTATGCAGCTTGCTGGAGGGCAGAATCCAATGTCAGCCTTGGAATACCATCTGATTTCCCTAACATTTACCCCCCAAATTGGCTGAGGTACTACCTCTATTTGCCAGCTGAAGAAATACTTCCAGCAGCTCTGAGATACTTTAAGATGCTGATTTGTGGAAGACGCACTCTGAAACAAAAAAACCCAAATGCCCTTAAAGAACCTCACTCCAGGTCATCCAAAGGTCATCCAAAGGCGCACTCACAACCCCACCCACCCCAAGTGACCAAAAATGAGATGGTGCGGCTCCTTCGAGGATCCCATGCGTCCCCCTGCTTTAGATCTAGCAATCCAGTTGTAACTCACTATCATGTCCAGTTCTGGTATGCAACACAAAAGTAAGCTTTGACAACAGAGTAAGAATTCAGAATCTTACACTTTTTGTTATCTTTAAAGGATATAATTAGGAGGAAGAAAATTCCAACTTAAGACTTGATTGGCTAGTGCAAGGTAACGCTGAAAAACTGAAGACATTTGAGCATTAAGGTTTTCACGTCGACTGAATTCTTGCAGAACCTCAACTGTAAGCATGAAAATCTGATGGAGATCATCTTCCTAGGCAGGGTAAGAACAAATATTTCGTCATTATTCACTGGGACATAATATAAACTAGCAGATTTTTTTTTAAAAAAATGAGTAAGTAAAAGGTTGTTTCTTTCGCATACAGTACAAAATCCTTCCATGGATTCAATACCCACAATTTCAAAGACCAATGCTCAAAAACTATTATCTCCTCGGAAATGTTTGTAGGTTTTTCAACATCCTCCCGTGCCGTTCTATGGAAAGCTTTTTGTCCAACTATCTGTATATATAATAAAAGTGAATGTTTGTATGCGTAGGGCGGAAGGGCAGATATGTGGCAGCTTTCTGACTGGCTCCCATTAAGGTAGAATTTGCATATTATCTCAGATTGGCCAGCCTCAGCATTCCAACATTCTAAGGCAGCAGACAAGAGGGTATTGGTTGCCACTCTGGTACAAATGGTGGGAGTTTAAGTCCAAAACACCTTGCGGCCCCCAACAATGACAGACCAGGCCCAAACTTGGCACACAGAGTACTCCTGACCCACTCTACATCCTGATGCAGTACTAAGGGGAATGGTCCATGGATGATGGGATTTGCAGTACCTTCACTCACTTACTGAAACCACTGTGACCCTCATCCAATGACCGATCAAGACCAAAGTTGGCACACACAGCCCCCATGACCCACTCTACATCCTGGTGCCATATGAAGGAGGATGGACCACAGATGATGGGACTTGCAATACCTTCACTCACATCCTGAGACCATTGCGAGCCACACAAATTACCCGGGCACCGCCGGGTCCCCAAGCTAGTAGTACATAAAGAAGAGATCCCTATTATTCAGGATTTCAGGTATCCACTGGGAGTTTTAGAATGTGTCTCTCTTAGATATGAGGACTGAACTGTATTCCCTTGAATCCAAACATGGGAATTATACATACCACATGTATACATTAATCTAATGTGTAAGTCGAGGACAGGTTTTGGGGCCAAAATTATGGGTTTTGATATGACTCATGGATAGAGGGCCATTCTGTGAAGAGGGGAAAACACCAATGCCACCTTGGTGCCTGGCCACCACCACCACTGCCATTTCCCCAATCAGGAATTCAAAAAAGTACAGAAGTGGCACCACAGCAGAGAGTAGAAAAGGTGGGAGCTTTTTAAAGGTTCACCTGGGTTCTTGTCTTTTTCTACTTTACTTGGAGATCAGGATGGTTCCTTTTTCAATTGGAGTTACACAGACCCATGAATGAGTTGATCCAGTTTTTGGGGGGGTGGGGGTGGCGAGGGGAGTTGATTTTTTATTAAATCTTTTAGATTTATACATAAATACATAGGTTATTCTGTCTACCTTGATCAATATAGCCTTCTAATATGAGAAGTTGTGACTTTTCAGGTTTTGAGACACGGTTTTCCCTCAGAACCTAATTACAGAGGCCAATGTTTGAGCATGAAGCCCTTTTAATGCCATAACGCACTCTACTATGGAGCGATGGCCTTAATTATCAACAAAAGCTCTTTTCCAATGACAAACAAAGAAGGATCAAACACATGTAGAATGAGGGGCATGACGTTATACAGCCTGGCCCTGTTTCAAAGGCTACACTACAACTAGAGTGATGCTGTGTAACAACTTGCAAAAACAACTTGCAGGATAATAATAGCTATATTCACGACATATAATGTGTATTTAACCCAACAAACATTTATCGCAATGAATTCTATATTCACAATAATTTATTTATTTATTTATTTCCACTATTTATACCCCGCTTCTTCTCAACCCCCGAGGGGGGATTCAGAGCGGCCTCACAACGGCAACGATTCGATGCCACACAATATACATATAATAAAAACAACAGTTAAGATTAAAATACATTAAAATACAACTAGAGTTAAAATACATTAAAATACAATTAACATAAAATACATCATGAACATTCACAACAGTTAAAACAGTATTCCATCCATAAGCATTAGGTCTTATCTACCCAATCTCAGGTGCCGTATCGTGCTAAAGTGCAAATGCTTGGTCCCTTAACCAGGATTTCACTCTTTTTCTGAATGCCAGGAGGGATGAAGCTGATCGAATATCAATAGGGAGTGCGTTCCTGAAATAATGAATTTCAGTGATGCTTCTCACATATAAATTTACCATCTAATAAAGTGAATAAACTGTTAACAAGATTAACAGAATCACAACGCTGGTTTACCGCGCTCCCACGGAGGTGAAGTTCCACAATTAGTCTTCTTGTATAATGCAAATTCTTTTCAATTGGTTAGTGAATCCAAGTCCTTTGGATTTCTTTCCAGCGTTTGATGTGAAAATGGCTACGGAGACGTCTCTGTAGCTCATACGTTGCGTTTCGGAAAATCCGGATTATATTGGCGTCGCTCCGATTTCGCCCCTAATGATTGGGGTTTAAAATTTGATCATTTCTACGTCCTGATCAATTTTTAAACCCCAATCATTAGGGGCGAAATCAGAGCGACGCCAATATAATCCGGATTTTCCGAAACGCAACGAAAAAGCTACAACAGGGCTGCTCAGGAAGTCGATCGCGATCGACGAGTCGATCCCGAGACCATTTGAGGTTGATCTTTGCCGGAGGGGCGCTTCTGCCCTGTGCACGCGCTCCCTGCGCGAGGCATTACTGCCGGGCGGAGAGCATGGGCTGTGTGGAAGGGCCCTGATAGGTGCTACCAATCCCTCTCTCTCTGCTGCTGCTTCCTCCCTCCCCCCCTCCACATACTTCCTCTGCCCGGCAAAAGAAACACACCCATTTCCGACGCATGCGCAACCGCGGCCAGGAGCGGGTGAGCGGCGAGCGGAAATGCCCCAGCAAGGCGAGCTTGCGGCAAGGGAGCTGCTCCGAGAGGCGAGCCGGGCTCACTCCGCGCCACCTCCCAGCCGCGGCTTCTGCCTGAAAGGGTGCTCGGCGGCAGGGTGGTGGGGGAGAGGTGCTGCTGCCTCTCGCGCCCTCTCTCCCCCCTTCTTTCTCTCTCAGTATCCACGGCCAGGCGTGCGCCTGTGGGGTATCGGGCTCCAGCGTTTCTACTTCCGAGGCAGCGGCGACCGGGAGCATTTGGTGGCAGAGTGGCTCAGAAGCGGAAACTCTGGAGCCCGATACCCCACAGGCGCACGCCTGGCCGCGGAAACTGAGAGAGAGAGGAAAAAAAAGAAAGGAGGGGAAGCAGAGCGGGAGTGACAGGAGCGGAGCCAGGTGCGACGTCCTGCTTGCGCACGCCGTTGTCCTCAATGTTGCACGCGCCCCTTCCCCCCCCCCTCTTCATTACCTGGAGCATCTCTCATCCGAAAGGAAATGTGCAAGGTGCGGGTGCGCGCATAAGGTAAGACGGTAGATCTTTTTGACTTGGTTGCTTTAGAAGTAGCTCGCATCCTGAAAAAGTGAGAGCACGCCTGAGCTACAGAGACGTCTCCGTAACCATTTTCACATCAAACGCTGGGAAGGAATCCAAAGGACTTGGATTCACTAACCAATTGAAAAGACTTTGTATTATACAAGGAGACCAATTGTGGAACTTCACCTCCGTGGGAGCACGGTAAACCAGCGTTGTGATTCTGTTATTTATCTTGTTAACAGTTTATTCACTTTATTAGATGGTAAATTTATATTTGAGAAGCATCACTCAAATTCATTACTGTGTATATAGAATTCTTTGCATTAAATGTTTGCTAGGTTAAATACACATTATATGTCGTGAATATAGCTATTGTTATTAGCCTGTTTCAAAGGCTCCCAACTTGAATTCCCATAAACCACAGCCAGTCAAGCAAATGGTTTGAAATGGTGGGAACTGTAGTTCAAACAAATGGAGATCACAAGACTGGGGAAGGATGCTACAGAAAGCTTCCTATTCACGTACAAAATTCATTTTTATTTCTTTACATTTCTTTTAAAACAAAACAAAAACCCCCACAGCATCCATTTACCTGAAATATTCGTTTGCAGTTTCCATGGAATTCCATGCTTAATCCAATGTTACTCGTTTTACTTGAACTTGAAAACTCACTCAGTAATGCTGTTAAAATGGAACATGCTAATGTTTGCTGTAAAAAAAGAGGAAAAATAATTTACTATATTAACCTATTTAGAACAGTAAAGTTTGAGTTTATAGTCAGAAACGCCTCAAGGTAGCTAACATCAAACATGCAGTAATGGCAATAAGAAGGTTTCCAAAAACAACATTGAAAAGTCTAGGTCAGTGGTTCCCAAAGTGGACGGTACCACCCCCTGGTGGGCGGTGGGGCGATCTAGGGGGGCGCTGGAAGGCTCAGGAGAATTTGGGGGACGCTGAACCCCTGTAAGGGGGCGGTGGGGATGGTGGCGTGAGCCAGGTGACAGGCTACCATCCATCTGTGTGTGTGTGTGTGTCTCTCTTCTTCCCTCCTCCTGCTCCCTCCTCCTCCTCTCGCCAAGCAAGGGATAATAATAATAATAATACCACCTTTGGGGTTCCCTTCCAACTGGTTGGGTCTTATAACAATAATAATGTTCGTCAACATATTTAGTGGAACATGGATTCAGTGTGGTAACAAATTTATTAACAAAAAAAGAAACCGATTGCAAAATAGTCAATCGCGGTGATTTGAGATGACTGCTGATGAAAATAGAGCCGAGGATGACTAGATCGGTAGCAGCATGCCAGGTTCATCCTTCTCATTAAGATGATTTTGAATGTTTTAACTTTTTTTTGTATTACCTTTCTATTCAAAGTTCAATAAATAGTTTCATAATTTCAAACTTCAATGTTTCTAATTTACAACTTTATTATATTTTACGAAAAAGGTAGAAATATTAATACATATATCTTTCTGTTTAATTGTTATTGAAAATTTCTAGGGGGGCGGTGAGTAATTTTTTTTCTGGAAAGGGGGCGGTAGGCCAAAAAAGTTTGGGAACCACTGGTCTAGGTGAATAAAATTAGAAGTGTTTTCAAACAGGATGGGAAAAAATTAATGAAAAATGCACACCCCTCCCCAAAGTTTTTTTTTCTTAGAATAACCAGGGAAAAGGGGGAAGGGATTATAAAATATGAGTGATAAACAACACATTTAAACTATTTCCAACACCCAAAATTTGTTCCGAATTATGTAAAAAGAAAACCTTTACATAAGATAACGTACACAATCAGATTATTTATAATTCCAGGTGGGGTGGACTTTGTATGCGAATGACTGCTCTATGTCTCTTTGACACTATAGGGAAATAGTAAACACATTTCAGTTTGCCAAGGTAAAGATTTTCCCTTGACAAGTCCAGTCACGTCTGACTCTGGAGTTGGTGCTCATCTCCATTTCTAAACCGAAGAGCCGGCGTTGTCTGTACACCATGGAGCGCCGTGAGATTCCTGCTGGAGCAGTACCTATTGATCTATTCACTTTGATCTACTCACATTTGCATGTTTTTAAACTGCTAGGTTGGCAGAAGCTGGGGCTAACAGCGGGAGCTCACACCCAGGGTCTGAGGTAATTTTAAACGGTAAGCGAACATTATTTTTGCGCCCCCCCAAAAAACATCCCTTGATAACAAAAGGTATAAGGTATTATTTATTTATTTATTTGCTACATTTTTATCCCGCCCTCCTCAGTGGCTAACAAGGCAGCAATTTGATGCCCAAACATACAATGTACAGAGCCTCCTCTGATGCTCTCACCTCCTCCTCGCGCCGGAACAAATGCGCATGCGAGGACTACGAACACACACTAGGGCGAAGACTGAGACAGAGATCCGCCTCCTGAAACAAAACCCCTTTGTCTCCACTCCCCTCTCCCTTTGTCTCCGCCCCCTCAACTTCAGCTCTGGAGCAACTGCGCCCACGCGAAAACCTCCGCGCATGCCCAGAAGCTCCTGTGCGCAGAAGCCTGTAAACACAGCACTCCCTATTCAGCATGCAGGGAGGTTTGCTACGGTGCGGCGTCGGAGCGCACAAGACCCAAAAGCAGGCAGCCGCTGCCTAAGGAACATCGGCCGGATGCTGTCTGGCGAGGGAATGCGCCCTTTACCCAGATGGCGCCCCACGCAGCGGCGTCCTTTGCCTACCGATAGGACCCCACCTGCTCACACCACTCCCCGGATTCAAACCTGTGACCTTTCAGTCAGAAAATCCAACACCTCAGAGCTTTAACCCACTGCGCCATCGGGGGGCTCCTCAGTTTGCCAAACTGATTTTGTTTTTGCCTGCTCATAAAAATGTTTGAAAATGAAGTATTTTCCTTACATTCAAGTCCTTGCAGCTCCGTTTGTAAAAAAAAAAATATAAAAGAAAACAATACAAAATTTAAAGAAAATGAAAAATAAATTATAGTTATTGTCTGAATAAACTGAACTTTTAATTCTGAAAACATAAAGGGAAAGCAGTGAAGGCAAGCATGGAGGCATTTCATTTTTCCCTCAGTACTGCAACTTGCCACCACACTAAGGGGAGGTTGGGAAATCAAGACTACTCCACTTTGCTGCTAGCTTTGAAGGAAAGGCGTTAAAAACCCATCTGCAGCCCAAAGAAGTTTAGCCTATTTTAATTTTGACCCCTTACTAATTTTTTTTTTATTTATTTGCATCATTTATATTCCGCCCTTCTCACCCCGCAGGGGACTCAGGGTGGATCACAATGCACATATACAGGCAAACATTCAATGCCCTTTGACATACAAACATACACAAGACTCTCAGAGGCAATTTAACATTTCAGCTTTTGGCCACCAGGGGGAGCTGTCGCACACCTTCACTCCTCTGCACACTTCCTGGAGATTTATGGCCTTGTAAATTAGTAAATTAGGATCTCAGGGGAATCATGACCGAGATTGTCGCCAAACTACTCCAAGTAACGTCGGAAGATTCTGACAAAGAGATGGACCGAATCTTTAGACTAACCACCAATTTCTCCAAAAAAAAAAAAACTCTATCCGAGATGTGCTGGTGTCCTTCAACAGGAAAAAATAAGAGATGATGTACTGAAGGAAAATGCAAGGAGCCCAATCTTCTACAACAAACGTAGAGTTATAATTATGAAAGAAATCCCTGCGTCGATCATGGCAAGAAGAAAGAAATATTATACTCTGACAGACGAGCTCAGAAAACTCAATATCAAATTCCGATGGGGGAAAAAAAGAAGGCCTAATGGTCACACTAGAGGGAAAAAGACATTGGGTAACCACCGAAGAAAGGGCCAAGGCCATGTTAAAAGATCTACACAGAGGCAAATACAAGCAAGACCATGGCGATAGGGGAAACAACGGAGGGGAGAAGAATGGTAACAACGAAGATGGGGGGACGACTGAACAAGAAGATGACGAACAGGAAGAAGGAGAAGATGGGGAGATCCTACAAAAGAAAAACGGAAGGAGGAACCAGAATAACCAGTTGGAATGGACAATGCAGACCAGAGCGAGGAAGGAAAGAGAGTTAAGGAAATTTTATAATGGAAATTAGGGTTGTTTCAAACAATGTAAATGGGCTAAATAATCCGAACAAGAGAAAGAGGGTGTTTAACCAACTATTTAAGAAAAGAGCGGAGGTGGTAATGTTACAAGAAACTCATATTAAAATGGGAGACGAACATTACCTAAAGCAGGATAGACTGGGGGAGTTGTTTCTATCTTCGGATCAAAAAAAAAGGGGGGAGTAGCAATTTATGCAAAGGGCCATCTAAACCTTGCTCTAGCATTTAAAGACAAGGAAGGTAGAGCAATCGGTGTCAAACTGGGGTGGAACTCAAAACAAATTCTCATTTGCAACATATATGCACCAAATGGTCCTAAAGTTAAATATTTCCGTAAATTGAAAAAAGCCATCTTAAAAGAGAGTTTTGACGACCTAATCATTATAGGGGACTATAATGGGGTGATTCAGAAAGAGATAGATAGATCAAGTGGCAAAGGAAAGGGGGAAAAATGGGTCAGGACAACTCCCGAAGGAGGCCAAAGACGCCCTCGCAGACCTGGAAGTATTAGATGCATGGAGGGAAAATAATCCGGGAGGGAGAGACTATACTTATTATTCGGGTAGATTCGGTACGTGGTCCAGAATAGACATGGCCTGGGTGACCAAAAATATATTGTCCAAAATCAAATCTATATGTATAACCCCAAAATTGTTCTCTGATCATTGTTTTCTTGAACTCAAAATAGGGATGAACAAACAACAGAAGAGGTGGAGGCTGAATGAAGACATATTGAATAGTGAGGATCAAATACAAAGGTATAAGGAAATCATAGAAGAATACTTTAGGCTAAATTTAAACAAAGGAACACCAGACAGGGTGGTATGGGACGCAGGTAAAGCGGTCATTAGAGGCCACTTTATACAGAATACTATAATTAGGAACAGAAACAGGCACAAGGCAGAAAAAGATCTACTGAACAAGATACAAATGACAGAAAGCAACTTAAAACAGAATCCAAAAGACAAAGCCCTAAACACACAGTTAAAATCCCTGTTGAAACAAAAGGAAATAGAAGACTTAGATAAGATCAGGAAGAATTTGTTATATCTAAAACAAAAATACTTCCAGAATGCAAATAAGCCAGGGAGGTGGTTAATGGCTAAGATAAGAGAAAAGAAGCAACGAAACCACATCAACCAAATTATTCAGGGAGACAGGATCTTTAGGATAGAAACCCAAATTCGAGACCAATTCCAAAAATTTTACAAGAAATTGTACGCCTCAGATAACATCAGTAAAGAGGCGGTGCAAAAATATATTTGCAGTAGAAAGCTAAACAAGATTACTGAGAAATACAGAGAAAAACTCAACACCCAGAAGTCACGAATGCAATAAAAAAATTAAAAAACAATAAAGCCCCTGGACCGGATGGGTTAACGGCCAGATACTATAAAAGCTTTGCAGACGAACTCTCACCACATCTATGCCAAATCATGAATGGGGCGATGGAGGAGGCAGCAGTGCCAGATTCATGGAGGGAAGCTATAATTACAGTGATTCCAAAACCAGGACAGGCAAATACGGATATGAAAAACTACCGCCCTATTTCCCTCTTAAACATAGACTACAAAATCTATGCTAGTATCCTGGCGGACAGATGCAAGGAGTTTCTGAGGGAATGGATAAAACCCGAACAAACGGGGTTTCTCCCAGGGAGACAGGGAAAAGAAAACGTGCGAATCCTGGTTGACTCGATCGAATATTACAGCCAGAAAATACAAAAGAAAGTAGTTTACCTATTCGTGGACGCAGAAAAGGCTTTCGATCGAGTCAACTGGGATTTTATAACGTTATTGACCAAAGAACTCGATATGGGCACCGGCGTCTGTAATGCAGTCCAAGCAATATATACCAAACAACATGCCAAAATACTAATAAATGGAGAAGAGACCAAGACATTTCCAATTAAAAAGGGTACAAGACAAGGATGCCCTCTCTCTCCATTGCTATTTATTTTATCTTTGGAGCTCTTATTAAATGAAATCAGAGAGGACGATGACTTAAAGGGTCTAACAGTAAAGAAAGAGTCGCTGAAGATCAGGGCGTTTGCGGACGACCTGGTCTGCGTAATTGAAAACCCAGTAGACAGCATAACGAAGTGGATAAACAAAATTGAAAGGTTCGGGAACGTGATGGGCTTAAGAATAAATAAAAATAAAACCAAGATGATGGGGAAAAATATCACACAGAGCGAGAAAGAAAAGATTCAGAGAACAACAGGTATAGAAATCATAAATAAGATTAAATATTTGGGTATTACCCTAACCCCAAACAATATAAATTTAGTTAAGAATAACTACGACCCGACCTGGAGAGAGATTAAGAAGAATATGGAGAAGTGGCAACATTTAAAGTTATCAATGATGGGCAGGATATCACTAATAAAAATGAACATCCTACCAAAGATGTTGTTTCTCTTCCAAAACTTACCTATCCTCACAAATAATAAGCTTTTTATGAGTTGGAAAAGAGACCTAACAAAATTCATATGGAGAGGGAGGAAGCCGAGGATAAGATGGTCAAGTATGATTGATATAGGAAACAGAGGTGGATTGGGGGTACCTGACCTTCAGGCCTACCACGAAGCTTGTGCACTGGATTGGACACGAGATTGGGCTACACTCTCAAATGAAAATCTGCTAGTTTTGAAGGGTACGACCTCAGGGTCGGGTGGCATAGCTATATTTATTAAGAAAGAACTAAGATCGAGAAAAACTTTAAGAATCACTGTATCAGAAGATCGCTATTAAAAACCTGGCTCAAATACAAACATATCCTAACAGGGAAAACTCCTTTATGGTTATCCCCCCAGGAAGCCTTCTTCCGTAGGCAATATGGGAAGTCCAATTGGCTTAGATACAAAGATATATTAACAAACCACAATAATGAATGGTACCTGAAAGATTTTGCTGAGTTAAGGGAACTCGATAGTTCAATGAATTGGCTTAATTATTTCCAAATCAGAGATGTTTTCAACAAAGACCAAATAGTAGGATTTGAAAAGAAACAATTATTCTGGGACAAAATAATAGTAAAAAAGACAAAAGAGTCTCTGTATTATATGGAAAAATTTTGGAATTAAAAACAGAACAAGAATTAATCAAAAACTGTATGATAAAATGGATGCAAAATTTTGGACACGAGATCCCCCTAACTCGCTGGGAAAGACTATGGAAAATTCATTGGAAATATACCTATGCCCACGATCTTAAAGAGAACAACATCAAGATACTCCACAGATGGTACCTTACACAGCTGAAAATTGCTAGATATAATAAGAATTACGATAAGAATTGTTGGAAATGTAAAGCGATTCCAGGTAGTTTTTTCCACGTTTGGTGGAAATGTGAAAAGGTGTATAAATTTTGGAAAGAAGTGCATAACACTGTGATAGATATGTTGATATACAAATGAAACCAGATATACAAATGAAACCAGAATTTTACCCGTTGGGACTGTTAGACTGTAAGATAGATATGAATACTGAAAAGATCTTTGTCTACTGCACCACAGCAGGAAAAGAGACTGGGTGTACTTGGAAGACGTCAAGGAGTCAAAAGAGACGGGTATATAAGGTATATTTCAATGGTTTATTCTTCAAATGGTCTTCATATGATAAAGTAAATGTTCATCCAAAAGTCAACTGAGAAGTGGAATGCAAATAGTTGTTGGTCACTATGTGCGCACTCTCTGGCCATGAAAAGTCCCAAAGGAAATCATAGGTAAATGTCACATCAATAATACATTCTTCATGGGGCGGTCAGAGACCCATTTCCCTCTGACCGCCCCATGAAGAATGATTATTGATGTGACATTTAATGATTTCCTTTGGGACTTTTCATTGATAGTGACCAACAACTATTTTCCACTTCTCAGTTGACTTTTGGATGAACATTTACTTTATCATATGAAGACCATTTGAAGAATAAACCATTGAAATATACCTTATATACCCGTCTCTTTTGACTCCTTTACTGCACCACAGCAGCCAGGATGTCCCTTGCCAAGAAATGGAAAGAAGATACTGTACCAAGTATCCAGGACTGGACCTCCAAGCTCTTTGAAATCATAAAAATGGACTCTCTGACGCAAGCAGTTGAGCAAAGGAGCAACTGCAGAAAAACAGACTGGTCGAAAGTTATAGACTTCTTTAAACAAAAGAAATTTGACGGATGGTCTGAAATCATTTTGTAAATATATCAGAAATGCTGAATAGAAGCAAAGACGATTTAACAAGACACATCGGGTGTTTATGGGATACGAATACAGGATAACAACATATAACATCGATAGGGATGTTATAGGTGACAGGGGGGAAGGCTGGAAGTACTCTGTCTTGTTTAGTGATGTTGTTAGTCTATACTTAGGTGGTTTGTCTGTGTTTGTTATGTTAGATGTATGTTATATGTTGTTTTTATCCCGTGTGAAAATCAATAAACATTACTATTAAAAAAAATTAGTAAATTAGCCTCCTCACAACATGGTACCTAAATTTCCTACTTGACAGATGCAACTGTCTTCCGGGTTGCAAAGGTCGACAATGAGCTACACAATGGTTGAGCGCTCACTCTGACCCGGGCAGGCCTCGAACTCATGACCTTCTGGTTAGTAGAGATCTTATGCAGGTGACTCCCAGACAGCTGTGTCACATTCCCTACTTTCATGGTCTGTTTTATACCATGCAACCTCTTCTTGAGAAAAAGTGCCAGAACTGGAATAATTTCTCTTGAAAATAAGACCCATACTAATATATTAGAATGACATAAAGATTCTTTCAGTCCAATTCTCAACAGAAGTGTAACATCTAGATTACAAGAAGTTAAGAAAAAGGTCTGGTACTATCTGCAATACTACGTAGCTTTGGGCAGCACAGTTCAAGAAGGATTCTGACTAACTGGAATGTGTTAGAATCCTTTATCTTTTTCGTTACATATGTATATACAAATATATGTAACCACCACCCAAAGGATCTTTTCAGTGGCCATCCCAAGGCTGTGGAATGACTTGTTGCAAGAGCTTAGACAGCAAAATCAGATATCAAAACTTAAGATATAATTGAAAACCTATCTCTTCCAAGAGGTCTACCCAGTCAGTTTTTAATTGTGAATTTTAATTTTTTTGTATTTTAATTTTGTTCCATGTGTTTTAATATGTATATTTTATATAATATGTATACAGTGTTCCCTCACTTATTGCTGGGGTTAGGTTCCAGGACCTCCCACAATAAGTGAAAAACCGCGATGTAGGGATGCTCTATTTATTTTAATATTTATACATTATTTTAGTAGTTAGACACTTTTTAAGTCTTTATAAACTTAAAATAAAGTGAAGGAAAGGAAGGAAAGGCCCTTCAAGGCTGGAGGGAGAGAGGAAAGACTGAGGAGGGAAAGCGCTTGGAGAGCAGCGGCGGCAAAACCTCACATAACCGCGAAAATACCATGACATATATTTTAAATTAATTTATTTTAAATCAGCGAAACACCGAGTCCGCAATAAGCGAACCACGAAGTAGCGAGGGAACACTGTATCTTATGATTCTGAAGGAGCTGGGGGTGGCCACGGTCAACAGGGAAGTTTGGCGTTTGCTGGTCCATGAAGTCATGAAGAATTGGAAGCGACTGAACGAATAAACAACAATATAAATATCTTTTAATATATGCTTTTATTGAATGTGTTTTATTACGATGATGTTGATGATAATGATAATAATAATAATCTTTATTTTGTATCCGCCTCCATCTCCCTGAAGGGACTCTAGGCGGCTTACATAGGGACAAGACCGATCAATATAGTTAAAATATAACACTAAAATTCATAAAACAACATCATAAAACAATATAAAACAAAGCACAACATAATACAGTATAAAAACAACCAATGGTGTGGGTAGTAAACAGTTTCTGGGTTGGGTGCAAATCAGTTGTGAGGACAGGGCTGATGGATAAAGTGCAAAAGCCAGATGACAAAATTAGGATTGGAGGGAAATATGACATAGAGCAGGGCTGTCCAACGGGCGGCCCCGGGGCCGCATCCGGCCCCGTAGCCTGTTGGACACGGCCCCACCTAGGCCCTCAGCCGCCATTTTTAAATTTTTTAAAAAATCGATTTTTTAAAAAAAATGGCGGCCGGGGGGGAGGGGGAGGCGGGGCAGGGAGGAGGAAGAGAGCTGGCTCCTCCTCCTTCGCTCTTCCTCCTTCCTCCCTGCACCGCGGCTCACGATTAGAGCCGCGCGCCCACGGGGAGGAGGAGGGGCGAAGGAGGAGGAAGTCAGCTGGCTGCTTTCTTTCCTCCTTCGCCTCCTCCCTCCCTGGCGCCGGATCGGGGCAGGGCGCGCGGGAAAGAGGGAGAAAGGAGAAGCCAGTCAGCTGACTGGCTTCTCCTCTCTCTCCCCCGCGCGGGATCCCAGGCGCCGGCGCGAGCGAGGAAAGAGAGAGAGAGAGCCAGTCAGCTGACTGGCATCTTTCTCTCTCTTCCCCGCGCAGCCAGGCGCGGTCGCGCACGGGAAGGAGAGAGAGAGAAGCCAGTCAGCTGAAAAAAATGGCGGCCGGGGGGGAGGGGGGAGGCGGGCAGGGAGGAGGAAGAGAGCTGCTCCTCCTCCTTCGCTCTTCCTCCTTCCTCCCTGCACCGCGGCTCACGATTGAGCCGGGCGCATCCGCTGGGGGAGGAGGAGGGCAAAGGAGGAGGAAGTCAGCTGGCTGCTTTCTTCCTCCTTCACCCCTCCTCCTTCCCCTCGCGCCGGCGCCGGATCGGGGCAAGGGCGCGGCGCTGGGAAAGAGGGAGAAAAGGAGAAGCCAGTCAGCTGACTGGCATCTCTCTCTCTCTCTCTCCCCGCGCCCAGGCGTCGGGCGCTGCTGGGAGGAGAGAGAGAGAGAGAGAAGCCAGTCAGCTGACTGGCATCTCTCTCTCTCTCTCTCTCTCCCGCGCGCCCAGGCGTCGGCGCGACGGGGAAGGAGAGAGAGAGAGAAGCCAGTCAGCTGACTGGCATCTCTCTCTCTCTCTCTCTCTCTCCCCCGCGCCCAGGCGCGGCGCGCACGCTGGGAAGGGAGAGAGAGAGAGAAGCCAGTGACATAGAGCACTATATCTCTGGGTAGGGAACAGTAGTAAAGTGCAAGGACTAGATTTTGGATCATAGCTGGGGGCCAAAATTATCTGGGGAGCTGTCTAATCAAAAGCACAGTGGGACATGCATGCTTTTAGATCTTTACGAAAGGTGGACAGGGTGGGTACCAGTCTGATCTCCATGGGGGAGAGAGGTTCAGAGCCAGGGGGCCACCACTGAGAAGGCTGTCACTCTAGTCCCCACTAACCGTGCTTGTGACGGGGGTGAGAGCAAGAGGAGAGCCTCCCCAGAAGACCTCAGAGATTGTGCAGGTTCATAGGGGAAGATGCGGTCGCGAAGATAAGAAGGTCCCGGACCATTTAGGGTTTTATAAGTGATAACCTGCACCTTGAATTGAGACCGGAAACTTTTCGGAAGCCAGTGGAGCGGTTTGAACGGGGGGTTTACCGCTCCCTGTAATTTGCTCCAGTTAACAAACTGGTGATGTATTTTAACTCCTTGTACCATGCCTCGAGCCATAAGGCAGTGTTTCCCAACGTTTTTTGAGCCGCGGCACACTTTTAACATTAAAAAATTCCGGGGGCACACCACCAACCATAATGACACAAAATGACACTCTAACACAGTAAAGAACGGCTGGGGGATGGTGGCCTGCTGGGAGCAGCTGCTGGGAGTGCCGAAGCCGGGGGAGGAGGCAGGCCATGCACCGACGCCTCCCCCGGGCTTCAGCTCTCCCACAGCTTCTCCAGCCTTGAGGGGGGCAGTGCCAAGCCAGCGGCGGCCGAGCCAGCACAATGCTGGCTTGGCACTGTCCCTTCAAGGCTGGAGAAGCTGTGGGACAGCTGAAGCCAGGGGGAGGGGACGGAGCCATGCCCCGCCCCTTCCCAAGCTTCAGCTCTCCCACAGCTTCTCCAGCCTTGAGGGGCAGTGCGAGCGAGGGGCGGGAGTCATGGCCCCAGTCCCCGCACTCCGCCATGACTCCCGCCCCTCGCTCGCTGAAGCCACGCAGAGGAGGAGGAGCATGAGCGGTGGACGGGCTTCAGTGGGTGGGGCTCCTCCTCCACGCAGCTTCAGTGAGTGAGGGGCGGGAGTCATGGCAGATTGGAGGCTGGCTGGGGAAACGGCTGAAGGAGGCGGCGCCCCGGCCCCTTCTTCTTTTTCTTCGCCGCCACCCAGCCCTTCCTCCTCCTCCCCCAAGCAGCAGGAGTTTGGCAGGAGGAGGGGGGAAGGAAGGGGGGCAGAGAGCTTTTCTCGCGACACAGCAGGAGGACTGTCACGGCACACTATTATGCTGCGTCACAGCGGTTGGAAACACTGCCATAAGGAAAGGAAAGTAACAAATACATTATTGCTAGTAGGAGTAGTAGTATTCCAAAATCCAGTAGTAGTATGCCAATTTTTTCTAAACTCTTCTAGTACCAAGCACTTTAGAAAAGGATACTCAATCTGTATATGTTTACAGCTTGAAGAAGGAAACACTGAGAAATTAGATGAAAGCTATCTTTAGATGAAAAGATGTCATGTAGAACAACACTACTCAAAGTGTAGCCTGTGGACCACTGTTGGTCTGTGAGTCATCAGCATCTAAACTACAGTAAGTTTCCAGGAAATCATGAAACCATTATTGTCAATGGGCACAAGTATGATGCTAGTCCCTGACACACTGGGCAAACCCTCCCTTTGGTCCTTGACATCAAAGAATCTAAGCTTTAAAAGTACTTGAAAACAGAGGAGCTTGCTTTCTGTTGCTTCAGAGACCAGTACACAAACCAATGGATTCAAATAGCAAGAGGAAATTGGGGAAGTGGTTCAAGAGGTGATTACACATAAAAATGTGTATTCCACCTCTGTAAACCTCCTACCAGATTGATGAAATTACTGCAAAGAAAAACAGTATACTGTATTAGCGATACATATTAAGCTCCAATCCTTTCGCCCCAAGCGTATAAACATGGACAAGAATTAACTAATTTACAGGTGACTTAACATTGGCAAAATAGTGCTTTTAATATGGTTTAGTAGATTAGCATCTATGTGATAGCGGTGGAATAATAGTCCTCTACCAGCCCGCACCACAGGAAGAACACCATCATCCCCACGTCAGCATAGGCAAATCTGTGCTTAAATCCATTCAGCAGTTCACCTACCTGGGAAGCATAATCTCTTCAGATGCCAAAATTGACAAAGAGATTGATCACAGATTAGCAAAAGCATATAGTCTATTTGGAAGGCTTCACAAAAGAGTCTGGACCAACAAGCATCTGAGGCAAAGCACCAGTGTGTACAGAGCTATCGTACTGTCTATTCTCCTCTATGGGTCTGAAACATGGGTCACCTATCGCCAACACCTGCAACTCCTCGAACGCTTTCATCAGCGCTGTCTTCGCACAATCCTAAATATACACTGGACCGACTATGTGACTAATGTTGCTGTCCTTGAGCAAGCAGGGATCACCAGCATTGAGGCCATGCTATTGAGAAAACAGCTGCGCTGGGCAGGGCACATCTCTAGGATGGAGGACCACCGCCTCCCAAAGATACTACTCTGTGGTGAACTCACCACGGGTCAGTGCAAGAGAGGCGCCCCAAAAAAGAGTTATAAGGACTCCCTGAAACAACATCTCAGACTCGGCCAGATTGATCATCAACAATGGTCCAACCTGGCTCACATTAGGAGGCATGGAGACGCACTATCCACTATCCAGATCTTTAAAGTGGTCCGGAGCCTTCTGGGGTCTCCACAGAGTGATTCCAACAGCTCTACGGTGACGGCAGAGGATCTCCAAGAGCACTTCATTGGGAAAATCACGGCACTTCGGCGCGACCTGCCGCCCATTCCAGAGGAAGGAAATGAGTGGACTCGACATCCAACCCAGACAAACGGGCTCTACTTCACCGAATTTAAACCCCTAACATCGGAAGAGGTGAAAAAGCTGGTGGCCGGGGCAAGGGCTACGACCTGCCCCATGGACCCTTGTCCATCGCATTTAGTCAAGTCCTGCATAGATACCATACTGGACGCCCTGGTGGACCTGGTGAACCTCTCATTGGACACAGGCTCCTTCCCGAGTCCCTGAAGGAGGCTAGAGTTAGCCCTCTTCTGAAAAAGGTGAACCTCGACCCCAATGAACCGGCGAACTACCGCCCTGTCGCTAATCTGCCCTTTCTGGGGAAGCTATTGAGCGAGCAGTGGAAAACCAGCTGCGGGACTTCTTGGAACGATCCGGGGCCTAGACCCGTTTCAGTCAGGCTTCCGAGCGGGCCACGGCGTCGAATCCGTCCTAGTAGCAATCACAGATGACATCCGCCGCCAGTTGACGGAGGGGCTCGGCAGTCCTAGTCCTCCTTGACCTAACTGCGGCCTTCGACACCGTTGATCATGATTTTACCCCGCCGCTTGGCGGCCTCTGGGATCAAGACAAGGCCCTGACCTGGCTAGGATCGTTTCTGCGGGGTCGCTCGCAGCGGGTCGAGTGGCAGGGCCAGGTCTCCAGGAAATGTGGGCTGGAGTGTGGGTTCCGCAGGGTGCCATCCTGTCCCCACCCTTTTAACATCTACGTCCAGCCCCTGGCCGGTATCGCTAGAAGCCACGGTTTCAACTGTTATCAATATGCCGATGACACGCAGCTGCTGCTGAAGCTCGACCTAGGGGTGCTGTCGGTACCGAAAGCTTTAGCCGGGGCTGAAGGCGGTCACAAGCTGGCTCAGAGCACACAGGCTAAAGATCAACCCAGCGAAAAACGGAGATCCTCTGGCCCGGCCGACCCCGACCCCCACTCTCCACCACCCCTTGAGGGCGAGCCCTTGTCCGTAGCCCCGGCGGTAAAGAGCTTAGAGTACTCTTGGACGAGAAACTGACGATGGAGGCTCAGATCCAGGCCGCTGCTAAGTGTGCCTTCTTTCACCTCCGTAGGGCCCGACGGTTGGCCCCCTATCTACCACCAGAGGCGCTGAGGACGGTGATTCACGCCACTGTGGTCTCCCGTCTTGACTACTGCAACGCCTTGTATGTGGGCCTACCGTTGGCCACGACTCGGAGGTTGAGACTCATCCAGAATGCAGCGGCCAGACTCATCTTCGGGGCATCGGCCAGGAGCCATATTTCACCAATTTTAAAAGATCTTCACTGGTTACCCATTGAGCTTAGAGCGATCTACAAACTCATGGTGATAACCTTCAAAGCTCGGCAAAAATGGGACCAGCCTACCTGGGCGATCAGCTGACAGACCAACGCTGCGAAAGACCCCGCACGCGTAATAACGGCGTCCGGTTAGCTATCCCTGGGGTGAGAGAGGCCCGGCTGACAGAGACCCGTAGAAGAGCCTTCTCGGTGGCGGCCCCTACGATCTGGAACTCGCTCCCGCCTGCGCTCAGGGCCACACTGGCCCCGGCCAGATTTCTGGCTGGCCTGAAAACCTGGCTCTTCCGCCAGGCTTTGGGGACTGAACTGGATGGATGGCAGAGCCTTCTACGGCTCATATCTGCTGTTTTAATTGATGTATCTGTGTTTTTAATGGATGTAAGTCGCCCGGAGCACCATTGGTGGAGGGCGACTCACAAGTAATAAAGTATTATTATTATTATTAATGCTGCGGCCTCTTTCGAGAAGACACGCCAAATGGGTCTCAAAGAGAAACGACAACGCAGAAAGAACCGCAACTTGGATACAACATCACCCAAGGAAACTTTCTGCTGTGCTTTCTGCAACCGAACTTGCCTATCTCAGATTGGCCTTTTTAGTCATCAATGCGCTTGTAAAAAGAGTGGGATGAGTCCTTCCAAAAATCTTCGTTCGGGAAGTAATGCCGAGAGATAGCCGTGAAATAATTGTGTCAACTAAATGGTGTTCCTTAGCGAATGGTCTGAAGGCATCTGTTGCAGTATTACCCTGGAAGTTAAGAAGGTGTTGACCATACTAACCCTATATTCAAGGACAGAATCTATATGTCTTTAAATTTGTTTGGCATCATAATATAATACAAGATTCAATTCACTGACTAAAATTGCAAAGTTGCAGAAAATCTGCAGATATTATGAACGATGCATACCTTTTCTTCCAAATCTTTGCACATGTTCAAGTGTCAAAAGGGTTCAAAACATCCAATGTTATGAGGTGGCACAATTTATATGGTAAATTCTCCACACAAAAAGGACCATGTTTTAGTCTTTTCATAATGGATTACAGACAATGGATGCGTGCAAGTACTGGCTTTACTACTAGACTATTTGGAGCCAAGGTGACATGGATGGACAGAGGGACAGGAATTGTTAAAGGGTCACGCATGCCAGCAAGCATCCAGGGGTTAAACAGAAATATGCACACTACCTCTGAACACACGAAAGATTAAAGCCCTGGTGATACTATTTATGCGAGGTCATGCAACAGCTGACAGTAGTGCCACCCACCCACCAACTGCAACATCTTTGTTCAGAAATGCCACTGATGTCAGTACCTTGACCCCACAGACAGCTAGTTAGCCCAGCTAGTATACATAAAATTAACATTCTTCTTTGCTATATAGATCCCAGACAGACCTCAAAAAGAGAGAAGCTTTATATGTGTTTAAGATGCATTTAGTAGCAGATTACAGTAGAGTGTGAACTCCATAATCCACACCAAATAAACTGCCCCCCCCCAGTACACTCATGATCTTCTGTTGAAATGAAGACTGATTATGGGGCTGGCCCTAAAGCACATTCTGAGTTGGGCATGCTTGCTTCTGAAAGTGTAACATAAGTTAACAATAAATTTAATTATTAGATAGCAGGACTGCTTCTTTTACTGTCAGAAACTGGTCCAAAATTGGTCCAAAAATCAGCAGCCAGGCTACTAACCAACGCCAGCTATAGAGAGCGCACAATGCCCCTACTAAAGCAGCTCTACTGGTTGCCGACAAGTTTCCAGACCCAATTCAAAGTGCTGGTTATCACTCCTCTCGGTCCCACCACTGTCACAAGCAGTTGGTGGGGATGAGGGAGAGGGCTTTCTCGGTGGTGGCCCCACGACTTTGGAACTCCCTCTCCAGGGAGATTAGACAGGCCCCCACACTGTCCTCCTTTCGTAGGGACTTAAAGACGTGGTTCTTCAATCAAGCCTTTGAGAAGATTTAGCCCCTAGTTGTCCTATGTAGTAGTTACACATCCTGCACTTTATCCCATGCCCGCTCTCCATTACTGCAGTTGGCACTTATTTTATTCCTAATGTTTAAAGACTGCACATGGTGCCAGTTATTTACCACCACAGATAGAGGGTCGCAGCTTGACTGAGTCTGAATTGATGTTTTTATATGTGCATGTGTTCTATTGTAATGTATGTTATATTGTGTTCACTTTAAAGTTTGTTTTTAGGCACTTGTACCATTTATAAGCCGCTCCAAGTCCCTTCGGGGAAATGGTAGCGAGACAGAAGAATAAAGTTGCCGTTGTTGTTGTTATTCCTCCTTTTTGCCTTAACGAGAATGAATTCTTAAGTACACACTGGCACTAATTAAAAGTAACATGAATTAAAACTGCTTCGTGAACATTGTTTGGAAATGTTCTGCATGCGTATATTAAAAATATGTTAATAAGAATAAAAGAGAATTATTACAAAGTGATGTGGAGATGGTATCTCACACCAATTAGACTAAATCAAATCGACAAGAAACATTCTAAGCAGTGCTGGAGGGGCTGTCAAGAAACTGGTACATATATACACATGTGGTGGTCTTGTAAATATGTTCAAAATTTTTGGGAAAATGTATTTCAAGAAATATCACCCAAACAGAGATAACAGGAACACCGGAGATAGCACTACTATCATTTATTGATAATGTTAATATATCAAAAGAACGAAAAGAACTAATTGCTAACCTGGAAACAGCAGCAAGATTGTTAATAGCTTAAAAAAATGGAAAGAAGGAGAGGAATGTCAACTGGAAGAGTGGTATCGGGAGATCTGGGACATTGCAATAAATGATAAACTGACAGGAAACAAAGGTTAAAAGAGGATTATTTAAAAAAGAAGATTTTGGGAAGATTTGGGGGAAATTGATAGAATATCTATTATATAAAGGAGGTCCCGTCGTCAAACGACTGACAGAGACAGAGAAACCTTCCAAGGCAGAGACACCAAACTTGCCAACAAAAATAGGCCTCAAACAAGGAAGGTTTTTAGCAAAGAAACTTCCCCCCCCAAAACCCAGAAGGCCCCCAAAACAATGATACAAAAAAACTACATTTCCCAGCATCTTCTGCGGCAGCCAGCTAAACCCATTGGCCAACATCGGCCCACACAGAATGCAGGGAGGCTGAGTAACCATAGTAACGCTGGGCACAGCCAGCCAATGCTGAGTGATTAAACTGTCAAAACCAAACTCTATGACGGAGCAATTCTCCAGCAATTCCTACCCACACAACACAACACAACTTCCTATCACAACCCATCCCCCCAAACTTACGGGACCCAACACCTACCACCACTTCAAACAAAAACAAACGCCACCTATTCTCCAAACACAACACAACACAACACTGCATTGATACTCTACAAACACACACAAACACACAAAACACCCCACCCACACAAGCATTCAACATACTACCACCCACAATTCCACCACACACCCACTACCTCACCAAAAAAGTAATACCTACACACAACACAATACGCACATAACACAACCTTGCGTCTACTGCTCAACCCATTTGTATGCCATTCCTTCCTTCAACACAGGCAGAAACTGACCCAAAAGACAAGCCATGCCTTCTAAAAAGAACAGCATCGGACGATACACTCGCAACGCTACATACATCACACAATAAAGGGCAGAACAAACTCCAGAACAGAAACACAGTTTCTTTTTTCAAATCCAGAGTTGGGAAACCACAGAACCACTCCATCAACACAGCAGACGGAAAGACAAAAAACATTGTATATCCACAAGCTCTGCAGAACGCCAGCAACACCACACACCGACAACTCCACAGGACTTCAACATCCCACCCACCAGAACAACCCACAACAACACAGCCATGACCCCACCAAGACCATAAGTAACATCAATTCCAACCCTTACATACTCAGACTTTCTCGCATCTCCTAAATAGGGCACAGCAACGCGTGCCGGGTACAGCTAGTAAGAACATAAGAACATAAGAAGAGCCATGCTGAATCGGGCCTCAGCCCATCTAGTCCAGCATTCTGTGTCACACAGTGGCCCACTAGTTGTACACAGGGATCTCTAGCAGAAAGGAGGGCAAACCCTCACCTGCTCCCGACCCCCCACAACCAGTACCGGGGGAAAATCCTGCCTGCCTCCATCAACACAGAGGTGGCACTTGGATGTCCATTTCAGTAGCTACTGATTCCCTTGGTATCCATGAATCTGTCTAATCCTGCCTTGAAGCTGTCCAGGCTGACAGCTGTCACAACCTCCTCTGGAAGTGAGTTCCATAACCCAATGACCCTCTGGGTGAAGAAATATTTCCCTTTATTAGTCCTAACTTTCCTACCTTGGAGCTTTAGGGAGTGCCCCCTAGTCCTAGTATTGTGTGACAGAGAAAATAATTTTTCTTTATTCACCTTTTCTATCCCATGCATGATTTTATACACTTCGATCAAGTCACCTCTTAAACGCCGTCTTTCAAGGCTGAAAAGACCAAGGCGTTGCAACCTGGTTTCATAAGGGAGCTGCTCCATCCCTTGGATCATATTTGTTGCCCTTCTTTGTACCTTTTCCAGTTCCGTTATATCCTTCTTGTATATATATAGAAGGTAAAGGGACCAAACCTATAATAGTAACAACTGATTTTTGGAAATAATTATAATAATTGGCTGGTCTGAGGTGAAGGGTCAGCACTGGGTGATAGGACAATATGTAATGAAGCTGAAGGATGACATACTATAGGTATTAAGACATACATGTTCTGTACAAGTTGTTAAGGGAAAGTCTTAAGTATAACAATGCTTAAATACTGAATATGTTAAAACTACAATAAAATAAAAGCTTCAGATTGAAAAAAAAGGAAATGTTCTGGAAGCCTCAACTACAATCTTGGTCACTGCTAACCATGGTTACTACACTTGCCTACAAAACATCACACCATGATTAAAGCATAATGCAAATATATGATCTCTTAATGATAGTAAAATTTAATTCATGGGTCAGACTGGGGAAATTCTAACGCATGGGGTCGCCATAAATCCACAGGCAACGTGAAGGCACAAACACACCATTATATTAGATTTAAGAACTCTAGGCACAGAAAGCTGGCAATAATATCTGCTTTTGGCAATCAATTTAAAAGTCAATCTTTAAGCAAGTAACCAAAACTGGAACATTAACTTCATACCAGTAGAGTTTATCATGCGAACTTGTTTGTCGCACGAGAAATGTCATTAGTTCCACCTCATGAACGAACTACATACCCAAACAATAAGCCCATCTGACAAAATAAAATACTTCTTTTGTTTGGGGACCAGAGCCTCTCGTAGAATAGCCTGGCACTTACCCCAGTTCGGCTTTACTACCAGGAATATGCTTTATAAAAGTTTGCCATGCTTGAAAGAGACTTTCAGCTGCTCCAACAGGAGATCAATGAGAATGTGTTAAGAGAGATTAACATAGCAATCAGATACCCAATGGAAGGAAAGCAGCCCCAAATAATTATTGTTCTTTTTTTAAAAAAAAAAAATAAATAAAAAATCAGGTACTGAATCTCAAAATCCCACTTGCCACACATGTATATGGAAACATTTTACTATGTGAAGAAACAGAACTATCTGCATGCTTCCATGCTCTTAAAAAGTGTGACTCGTGCCGTCAAAAAGAATGTCACTTAAACTGAAAGTTAACGCCATAATGAATGTTGGAAGGGATTTCACACTTGTGTCTGGGGATGTCTGTGAAATACATGCATGACTTTATTTGAGAGTGGTTGGGTTACCGAGGATGAAAGGGATAAGAGTTCAAAGCCTGTTTAGGAAAATAAAGAGGCTAATGCACACCTGTCCAAAACAAAGGCTCTGTTCAGAGAATTAATTTCAGCAGCCTCCGTTAGACATGTGTGACCCAGGCGCGCTCCTGTCATGCCTTTAAAAGTCCTTCACAAAACAGCAAAATCCATTTGGAAAATTCCAAGTTGTGTTGCTGATTTCATGGGAAAATAAATAAGTGATTCTTTCAGGGTCGGAAACTTCACAGTTGTGTTATCATCAAATAGAAGGATCTCTACTCTGATTGAAGGTTCTTGTTCAAATGCTGTCAAGTTGATTGATAGGTCTGCTGTTCTTCCAAGATGCAATAAGAAAATCCCTATCATCGATGTTAACTGATGGCCAAGAAGTATTTGATAGCATCACTAGACAGGTACAATCTCCTTGGCTTTTCTTCGCTAACGAAGATTCAGGAAGGACTCTACAAGCACGTTAATGACTAAGAAGGCCAATCCGAGTTGGCAAGTCTGGTTGCAGAAAGCACAGCCGAAATCTCCTTGGGTGATGTTGTTTCCAAGTTGCGGTTCTTTCTGAGTTGTCGTTTCTCTTCGAGAATCGTTCGCCGTGACTTCTCGAAAGACGCCGCAGCATTGTGGATGGTGTGTCTCCATGCCTCCCGATGTGAGGCCAGGGTGGACCATTGTTGGTGATCAATCTGACCGAGCCTGAGATGTTGTTTCAGGGAGTCCTTATACCTCCTTTTGGGGGCGCCACTCTTGTGCTGACCCGTGGCGAGTTCACCATAGAGTAGTATCTTTGGGAGGCGGTGGTCCTCCATCCTAGAGATGTGCCCTGCCCAGCACAGCTGTGTTCTCAATAGCATGGCCTCAATGCTGGTGACCCCTGCTTGCTCAAGGACAGCAACATTAGTCACATAGTCAGTCCAGTGTACATTTAGGATTGTGCGAAGACAGCGCTGATGAAAGCGTTTGAGGAGTCGTAGGTGTTGGCGATAGGTGACCCATGTTTCAGACCCATAGAGGAGAATAGACAGTACGATAGCTCTGTACACACTGATTTTGGTGCTTTGCCTCAGGTGTTTGTTGCTCCAGACTCTTTTGTGAAGCTTTCCGAATGCACTATATGCCTTTGCTAATCTGTGATCTATCCCTTTATCAATCTTGGCATCTGAAAGATGATGCTTCCCAGGTAGGTGAACTGCTGAATGGACTTAAGCACAGATGTGCCTATGCTGACGTGGGGATGATGGTGTTCTTCCTGTGGTGCAGGCTGGTAGAGGACTTCCATTTTCTTCAGGCTGACTTCCAGCCCAAACAGCTCTGCAGCTGTTTTAAAAAATCTTTTTTTAAAAAAATCATTTTATTGAGTTGCTTTTTACAGTCATAAAATAAAATGAAAAGAAAATAATGGAATAAGAATAAAGGTGAGTTAGGAGGGGAGAAGAAAAAGGGGAAAGAAGAGCTGCCTTCTGAATGGGCAACAAGGGCAGCATCGTCAGCAAAAAGCAGCTCATGGACTAGATAGTTTAGAGCAGGGGTAGGGAACCTACGGCTCGGGAGCCAGATGTGGCTCTTTTCATGATTGCATGTGGCTCCCCAGAGCAGCCCGGGCCTCGGTTTTCCAGCATGCAGCTCTCCCTCTTCATTCCTTCCTTTTCCTTTCTTTCTTTCTCCCCTTCACCATTTTCTTCTCCTTCTCTCCTTCCTTTCCCCTCCCTCTCTTCCTTTTTTCTTTCATTCTCCCTCTTCCTTCCTCCCTCCTTTCTTTCTCCCCCTTCACACTTTCCTTCTCTCCTTCCTTTTCCCTCCCTCTCTCCCCTTCCTTCTTTCATCCATTCTCTCTCTCCCTCCCTCCCTCTTCCTTCCTCTTCTATTCTTTTCCCCCAAATCTTCCTTTCCTTCTTCTTACTTTATTCTCACTTCCCTCTCCCCTTCTTTTTTTTCTTTTTCCTTCATTATTTTACTTTTTTCTCACTCCCTTTCCTTTCTTTTCCCCACCCTTTCCTTCCCTTCCTTCCCATTTCCTTCTTTCTTTTCCCCTCGTTTCTCTCCTGCTTTTCTTTTCTTCCTTTTCCATAGTTCGTTCTTCTTTTCTTTCGTCCTCTCCCCCTCCCTCCTTTATTTCCACTGTCTTCCTTTCTTTCCCCCTTCCTTCCTTCCTTCCTTCCTTCCTTCCTTCCTTCCGTCTTCTCTTCCTTCCCAGAGTCCTGAGCATGCCTTTTGCAGAGCCAGGTCTGAAGTGTCCTGTCATCTCAGAGTCAAAAAGGTTCCCGACCCCTGGTTTCGAGTCCAAAAGTTGGGGGTCACCTTATACCCCCAGTCATCTTGTATACTGGAAAATACGGTAGTTGACCAAGGGAAATATGAGGTGCCTGCTCTTCACTAAACTACACTGACAACCAACCAGAGTCTAGGAAAGAGTATTTAGTTGATTTCCAACATGCCTGCAATTTAAGATGATGCCAAATAAGAATGATGTGAATTTCCCTGATCACAAACCAGGGTCAGATGTTATTCCTGCTATGTTGTTTTGGCTCTACGAACTAGTATCCAGAAAAGAAGGAAAACATGAACTACACCCTACCTTATCCTATTTACATAATGACCATGGACCTTTGGTATGTACTTCTGAGAGTTTTTTTAATCCACTGACACAAAATAGTTAACCAACTGCTACCACCTTGTTAAATGGTGACAATTAAATGAGCAGAGCTTGGAACAAGAATAGAAGTGTTAGCAATACATTCATTTTGACTACTGCAATCCATGGCAGCCAAGGGAGGGTTTCAGCTGCTTCAAAACCTTTAAGTTAAAAGCTGGTCCTCGTGGCATTATCCAAACATTTTAATGCTGGGGCAGAGAGCAGGAGCAACAGGCAGCATCCCTAACTGGTGACTTTGTAAAGTTCTAATCCAAACCAAACTCTTCAGATCTCAAAATGAAATTTAGTAAACATAGCAAATAGCTTTTGTCAAAAAGAAAACCCCTTGTAAGCTAAGGAAGTGTTTCCCAACCAGTGTGCCAGGGCACACTAGTGTGCCGTGAGCGATCATCAGGTGTGCCGTGGGAAATTGGAACCTCCAGGAAAGGGGGGGGGGGAGGAGAGTCTAGTGTGTTGAAGTATAAAAACCCTAAGAAACCTACCTCGATAAAGTCACAAAATTACAAACACCTTCCCTCCCCACGCGTTGTCTACTTGGTCTCTCCCTCTCCATGCATTGGGAAGGCCCGCCTCCCTTTCCCCAAGTAGAGACCTCCTCTTGCCTCCTGGGGGTTCTGTGTGGGAAGTTTGGCCCAGTTCTATCATTGGTGGGGTTCAGAATGCTCTTTGATTGTAGGGGAACTATAAATCCCAGAAACTGTAACTCCCAAATGTCAAGGTCTATTTCCCCCAAACTCCATCTGTGTTCATATTTGGGCATATTGAGTATTCATGCCAAGTTTGGTCCTGATCCAACATTGTTTGAGTCCACAGTGCTCTCTGGATATAGGTGAACTACAACTCCAAAACTCAAGGTCAATGCCCACCAAACTCTTATAGCATATTTTCTTAGTTATGGGAGTTCTGTGTGGGAAGTTTGTGTCTTTCTGCCATTCCTGCCAGAATATCTATGTTGTGTTCATCGAAACAGGCCCAGGTTTCACACTGAGTGTATAATGCATTTTAAAAACATATTAACTATATGTATTACTGTGTTAGAGTGTCATTTTGGTTGGTGGTGTGCCCCAGGATTTTGCAAATGTAAAAAGTGTGCTGCAGCTCAAAAAAGGTTGGGAAAGACTGGTCTATGGGAATGCGATAACTCCTGATCTCAATGTATCAGCACAGTCAACAGCATATCTCAACACCGTTTCCTGGTGAGTGGCCAAGCAAAGAGCCACAGTGTAAAACAGGGGCCATTTTGGTCCTTGTCAGAAAGGCAGTGAAGGAAGGATGCAATTGTGTCCTACATACCTGTGCAAAGCTGGTAGTTTGAGACATATGAATGAAATTGAAGCTTTGGTGTTAGTTTTCCTATCCTTTACACACAGCTTCCTATCTTCTTGTTCCAATGGTATCAAATGAAATTTGCACAAGTTTACTTTCTGCATCCTCTACAACAGGGCTGCTCACAACGTCGATCGCGATCTACCAGTTGATCGCAGTCTTGGAGCTGGTAGGTCGCAGCCGGATTTCTGAGGGGTGCTTCTGCACAGCGCGCGGCGCATCTCCCTCGGGGCTTCCTCATGTTGCCCTGAGGCGACTCCCCCACCTCCATCCTCAGTGCCATCGCAGTGTGGCCTGAGTAGGAGGGAGGGAGAAGAAGGAGGGCAGTAGAGTGAAGGAGGGGACAGCCGCCCAGCCTGCACATGCGCATTTGGAGAGTGCCTCCGCACGTGAAGACGAGCCACGAGGGAGCACAGCAGCAAGGAGGCTTTGGCAGCCATTTCCTGCCAAAGCCATCTGCAACTGCGAGGAGTTCATCTGCTTGGCCACATTGATCAGCACTGAATGGCCTTGCAGCTGAAATATCTGTGTGCTTTCATTCTGCCTGTTTATATCTGTGAAACGATGTCAGGGTGGGAGAAGGAACTCTTGTCTGGATGCATTTTTTATGTCCCTTTGGCCACAGTGATCAGCACTGAATGGCCTTGCAGCTGAAAGGTCTGTGTGCTTTCATTCTGCCTGTTAATATCTGTGGAATGATGTCAGGGTGGGAGAAGGAACTCTTGTCTGGATGCATTTTTAATGTCCTTTGGCCACAGTGATCAGCACTGAATGGCCTTGCAGCTGAAAGGTCTGTGTGCTTTCATTCTGCCTGTTAATATCTGTGGAATGATGTCAGGGTGGGAGAAGGAACTCTTGTCTGGATGCATTTTTAATGTCCCTTTGGCCACAGTGATCAGCACTGAATGGCCTTGCAGCTGAAAGGTCTGTGTGTTTTCATTCTGCCTGTTTATATCTGTGGAATGATGTCAGGGTGGGAGAAGGAACTCTTGTCTGGATGCATTTTTAATGTCACTTTGGCCACAGTGATCAGCACTGAATGGCCTTGCAGCTGAAAGGTCTGTGTGCTTTCATTCTGCCTGTTAATGTCTGTCTGTTAATGTCTGTGGAATGATGTCAGGGTGGGAGAAGGAACTCTTGTCTGGATGCATTTTATGAAGTGCCCCTTATTTTTGCAAAGAATCACATAAATGTCCCTTATTTCTTCTATCAAAATATGCGTAGGTAGATCATTTTGACTTGGTTGTTTTATAAGTAGCTCGCATGCTGGAAAAGTGGAAGAGGAAGGAAGGAAGGAAGGAAGGAAGGAAGGAAGGAAGGAAGGAAGGAAGGAAGGAAGGAAGGAAGAGAATGGAGGAAAGAAGGAAGGGGGAGAGGGAGGGAAAAGGAAGGAGAGAAGGAAAGAATGGAAGAGGAAGTAAGGAAGAGGAGGAATGGAGGAAAGAAAGAACGGGAGAGCCAGATGCAATCATGAAAAGAGCCACATCTGGCTCCCGAGCCATAGGTTCCCTGCCCCTGCTGTAGAATTACTGCACTGACACCACTAACTGCTATGGTTCAATGCTATGAAATCCTGAGAGTTGTCGTTTGGTGAGGCCCCAGCACTCTTTGACAGAGAAGGCTAAAATACCATGTAAAACTACAACTCCCATGATCCCACAAAATTAAGCTATGGCAGTTAAAGTGGTGTCAATGCATTAATTCTATGGTGTAGAATGATACACCTTAGGTTTCAAATAATAAGAACTACTTTTCAATGCTAACCACTGGGCCATCCCCGGTCAAAATTGGCAGTCAGGTGAAAAAAGACAGATACAGCCCAAGAAAGTGGCTGGAACACTTTCGTTTCCATACTAAGCGACTTTTATATTCCTTCTGTTTTATACAGAAATGTATGCACATTACGTATTTATATACACTTAACAGTAACTATACACTTTATTTCACATACAATATTCAAGATGTCTTTTACTAAACAACTTACAGCGACTCACACAGTCTACCATAAGTTCATGTTTCCTGTTTTTATTTATTTATTAATTTACTATATTTTAATACTGCTCCTTTCAGCCCGAAGGCACTTGAGGCAGTTTACATAAGGCAATTATTGCCCTCCAGATAAAACACAATTAAAAACAAAGAAAACAATAACCATATAAACAATTAGCAATTAGCATTAAAAACATTAAAAACATACAATTACAATTCTCAGCGTCATGTTAAAATCGCTTTCCGTCACATCATCAATTATTCCGTGGGTCTAATTATACAGTTATATTTCATCTGCAAATGCCTGTTCAAACAGCCAGGTCTTAACTTTCTTTTGAACTGTTAGGAGGGAAGGGGCCGACTTAATGTCCCTAGGTAGGGTGTTCCAAAGCCATGGGGTTACCACTGAAAAGGCCCTGTCTCTCGTCTGTGACCTCGTCTGTGACGTCCGGGGCCTCCTCGGATTATCTTAAACATCTTGATGGTTCATAGGGAGAGATGCGTTTGGACAGATAGGTAGGGCCAGAACCGTTTAGGGCTTTAAAGGCTAAGGCCAACACTTTGAATTGTGCCCAGTAACGAACAGGCAGCAAGTGGTAGTTCTTATTATTTGAAACCTAAGGTGTATCATTCTACACCATAGAATTAATGCATTGACACCACTTTAACTGCCATAGCTGGCGCAACAGAGGAGTTGTGCGCTCTCTGAATACCGCTCCTGTTATCAACCTGGCTGCTGTCCGTTGGACCAGTTGAACCTTCTGAACTTCAAAGTCTTCAAAGGCAGCCCCACGTAGAGAGTGTTGCAGTAATCTATACGGGATGTAACCAGAGTGTGGACTTCCGTGTCCAAGTCAGACTTCCCAAGGTACGGGCGCAGCTGGTGCACAAGTTTTAACTGTGTGAATGCTCCCCTGGTCACCACCAAAACCTTACTTATGCTTTTAGAGGCACATAGATCACTTATGGCTTTAGAGGTACATACCTCTCCGTTGGCGCCCCTTTGTCGCAGGGGAGAGTCTTGTGTACCCTAATGAAGTTGTGAGCTATGCTGGCAGTGGCAAAATAGTCACCGGTAGGGCCTCCTATGCCAGACAGGTAACAACCGAAGGGTCTGACAAAGAGCGTCAATGGGCAGGATGGGCTCTCTAGCCTTTTGGCAACCATCCTAGGAGAAGAAAAACTCTGATTTCAAACCCAGGCAGATGGTGCTCATCTAACCCTGTAAGGTCAACCATCTAAGAGAAGGAAATTCAAACCAAACCTACGACCTGAGGACCTCACTGCCACCATCCAAGGGTGAGGCCAGTTCTGTGCACACTGCTCTCCACCAGAAAAATCCATTGCACAGGCTCGAAGGACACACCCAACCTCCGAATCATCAATGCGCTTGTCGAAAGTGTGGAATGAGTCCTTCCTGAATCTTTGTTCGCAAAGAAAAGCGATCACTCAATACATTAGAAGCAGTGTTACTATTTTATATATTAATATGAGGCAATTGAAAGTGTGTAGACGGACACAGCAATGATTGTACAGTCCCTCATCAAAACGAGAATCCTCCAATCGCTAAAGTAGGTGAAGTATCCTGTATCGGGGGTCCAGTGCCAATGAAATGCAGGCATTTGTGGTTAAGAGTACTTCATTGCACATACATTTCCTCAGCACCTTGGAATCAGTGGTGGAAAATATGAATTAAGATGACTAAAATTAGTCCCTGGCTTTTCGGCAGCAGCACTGTCCATCAGAGACTGATATAGGTTCAAGCAGGAAAAGGTGTAAAAGGGCACAGGCTACTTCTGGATGTTGGGGGGCTTCTAGTTATAGTTGCGGTCTTTTGAGGTTTTATAGTAAAATCAGGCCTCTGAATTAATGTCACTTAAATTGAAAGTTAATGACATATTTTAAAAAATAGCTACAGAGATCTAAAGAATTTAAATTGTATGATTTTTTTTTGTTCTGCACGTAACTTTCCAAATTATGTTATATCAGATCACTTGTGTTTTGTAAGTATCTCAGAAAAACATTCTGATCAATGGCTTGATGGGAGTTCAATTTGTGCAGCAGTATACACTTCCAACACCTGAGTTACTGTCCGGAAAAGAATTTATCTTGAGGATAAAGCAGCCCTTGAGAAAATGATTGCTTTATCTGCCAGGATATCTATGTTGTGTTCATCGAAACAGGCCCAGGTTTAACACTGAGTGTATAAATATGTACATTTAAAAACATATTAACTATATGTATTTCTGTGTTAGAGTGTCATTTTATTTATTTATTTATTAATTTATTATTCGGGTTTCTATGCCGCCGACTCCCTGAGGCTCGCGGCGGCTCACAGGAACCGAAGGTACAACTACACACAAGCAATGCGGTAAAACATCTAAAACAATTAAACAGTTAAAACAGCAAAATACAAAACCCCCAGGTACAGTTCAGAAATTAGATAGCGTGACACCCCAGGACAGCGGCTAAAGCGGAACATGGGCAGGACCTACTCACCGAAGGCCTGTTTAAACAAATAAGTTTTGCAGGCGCGTCTAAACGGGAGCAGGTCCTTTATAGCCCGCGTTCCAGCCGGGAGGGCGTTCCACAGCGTAGGAGCTATAACGGAGAACGCGCCCTCCGAGTAGATGTCAGTTTGCTTGATTTCGCCGAGGGTATCTCTAACAAATTAGCATCCTCGGAGAGTAGTGATCTCGGGGGACAGTGTGGGGTGAGTCGGTCCCTCAAGTACGCTGGCCCCAGGCCATGCAAGGCCTTAAAGGTAAGAACCAACGCCTTGAAGGAGATCCGGTGCTCGATTGGGAGCCAGTGCAGATCCTGCAAAACAGGTGTGATGTGGCGGCCTGCTGGGGTTCCAGACAGGAGCCGGGCGGCAGTGTTCTGCACCGGCTTGAGCTTCTGGGTCACCGACAAAGGAAGGCCAACGTAAAGCGCGTTACAGTAATCCAGCCTTGAGATGACCGTAGCTTGGATCACCGTGGCCAGGTCATTCCGGGAGATATAGGGGCCAGCCTCCGAGCCTGTCGCAGATGAAAAAAGCAACCTTGCTGACCGCGGAGACCTGGGCCTCCATGGTCAGAAGTCCAGATGGACCCCCAGGCTCTTAACGGAAGGCGATGGGCATAGCGCCACACCGTCCAGGGTCGGAAGCTGGACATCTACACCACCCGAGCGGCCCGACCACAAGATCTCCGTCTTCGCCGGATTCACCCTCAACCTACTGGCACGCAGCCATCCAGTAACGGCCTCGAGGCAGTGTTGGAAATTATCGGGGATGGATCCCGGCCTGTCCTCCATCCTCAGAATGAGCTGGGTGTCGTCAGCGTACTGGTGGCACTCCAGCCCATAACTCCGCACCAGCTGTGCAAGCGGCTGCATGTAGATGTTGAATAACAGAGGGGAGAGAATGGCCCTGCGGAACTCCACAAACTAATGAGGAGCCCTGGAGACCACCTCGCCCCTCCTCACACGCTGAGACCGCTGGTGGAGGAAGGAGGTCAGCCATTTAAGAACTGTCCCCCTCACTCCAGCCATGGCCAGGCGGTGGATCAGTAGATTGTGGTCGACCGTGTCAAACGCTGCCGTGAGGTCAATAACACGAGCAGCGCAGACCCGCCTTGGTCGAGCTGGCAGCGGAGTTGATCTGTGATGGAGACCAGGACCGTCTCCGTCCCGTGCCCCGAACGGAAGCCGGACTGGAAGGGGTCTAGCCATGTTTGTGTCATTTTGTGTCATTTTGGTTGGTGGTGTGCCCCAGGATTTTGTAAATGTAAAAAATGTTCCGCACCTCAAAAAAGGTTGAAAAACACTGGGTTACAGCATAGTTAAAAGACATAAATATTGTAAAAATTCTATAAATACATATATTAAATGTATTTCTATAAAAGGTAATTATGAAAGCATATTTCTATAAAACATGTTCTACCCACATCTTGAGATCATCTGAGATCTTTCTCTCTATAATTTTTTGTTTTGAAAGGTGGCAGTCAACGCAGGCGAATTTGGTGGGGACGAGGGAGAGGGCCTTCTCTATAGTGGCCCCCTGACTCTGGAACACGCTCCCCATGGATATCAGACAAGCCCTCACTTTGGCAGTTTTTAGGAGGAGCCTGAAGACGTGGTTGCTCCAATGTGCCTTCCCTGAATAAAGTAAATAATGCCCTGCTGTGTTCAATCTCTGCAAATGTCCTCAGAAGCACTTTAATTACCGGTTGGGTGCCTGCCCCACATTGTCCTTGAAACCTTCCAGTTATATACAATCTACCTCTGTCTGCATCCTGTGTTTATTTATTTAAAAAAATTAATATTCACATTTGGCCCGCTCAAAATGAATGTTATCGCTTATGTTTGAGTTTTATTGATGGTATTGTTTTATAATTGCTGTTGTGTTATTATGTGTTATTGGGCTTGGCCTCATGTAAGCCGCACCGAGTCCACTTGGGGAGATGGTTGCGGGGTATAAATTAAGTTAATAAATAAAATAAAGATCTTTTCAGTTGTGGTTCTCCACTTATGGGATTTTCTCATGCAGAAAACCTGCCTGACTCCAATAGTATAATCTTTTCAGTCCAACTTTAAGATATTTCTGTACTCCCAAACATTTAATGGTGTGATTGAGTGATTTTTTTAAAAAACAAAACCGCCTCGAGTTGCCTTTAGGCTGAGAGGGGCGGTATAAAAATATAGTAAATAAAATAAAAAACAATTTTACCTGAGTGAGGCAGAGGGCTTAACATCAAAGAGAACAAATTGGACATCATTTATGGACCATATGAAGGCCCGAGGAAACCCTTAAACAGTAATTGAGTGTTCTCAAGCAACCCAAATTGAAAGAGATACAAGCGGAGGGCAGCAAATGACTGTAACTTGAAAGGAAAAACCTTCCCATGAGGCGTTCGGAGTAGTAGAATCTGAAGAAAGAGGACGGAAGCTATCGAGACTCCCCTTTTCGGACCTTTCCTTTCCACCCATCTCCCCCTCTCTCCCTACCCAGATTCCTATTCTACCCTATACCTATCATTACTCTCCTCCTTTCCCTTCCCACCCCCCTCAGCCCTACCAGACTCCCTGGACTACCCCCTACCCCAAGTCCCCTTCCTAACTTTCACCTTTATTGTATTTGAAAACCCTAATAAAAATCATTTTTTTAAAAAAAAAAACAGCATTAGCTAGTCGAGATCCATAACTCTGCTCATGCTTCATATATTCAATAACTGTTAAAAGATTCTTTACTAGTAAAATATTTGCTAGAGAAAAGGAGTCTATTAAATAAAATACATGAATCATCATAAAATATTTCCCTGTGATTTTCTACAATCCAAACTGTAAACTTGACTTAGTTTTCAATCACAGTGTCAGAGGAATATCATACTTTGCAAAACCATGAAGTCAAATCTTAAGCTTACTCAATAATTAGAAGAAGAAAAAAGATAGCAATAGTCAGGAGTAGAAGGCGTCTGTCTCAGCAAAAGAATTACAAACATGCTTTGGCTTTGGAGTTATATGCTACCTTGCATCAGCACTCCAGCAGAAAGGTGGGCTATACCAGGGCTGTCCAACTGGCGGCCCGGGGGCCGTATAAGGCCCCCCAGCCCCTTCCCTGTGGCCCCCTAAGCTTTTTAATAAAAAAAAAAATTAAATAATAATATTTTAAAAAATTACCCACTTCCGGGTTCCGGAGCAAGTATCGCGAGACTACGGAAGCCACACAGATTCTCGCTCTCAACGTGAGATCACTACTGGATCCCTGAGAGCAAAAGACGCGTGGACCTTCTTCATACTCCTGTTGTCGAAATCTTGGCTACTCCTGGATCCTGCGCTTTTGGAAAAGCGACTTGGACCTTCTCGGGCTGCCTCAGGGGCGCTCTGCTCGTGGTCCGGCTACTCCCCTGATCCTCCGCGTTTGGGAAGGTAGGCTAACTTTTATGTTATTTTATGTAATGGTGTTTGATGCCCCTTATGTATTCCCCTCCCTGCATTTCCCTTAGTAAAAGATTATATTTGATTGTATGAATGCCTTTTATGAATAAAATTGGAGCCGGGGAGGGCAGGGGCAGGGGCGGAGAGGGTGGAGCCGGGGCGGGGCAGACCCTACGGCCCCCAGGTCATCAGTGACCGAATTCAGGCCCCTGGGCCGGTAGAAGTTGGACAGCCCTGGGCTATACAATAAAATTAAAAAATTTTTTTTACAAAGAACTAACTGCTGACCAATGTAAAATCTGGATATAAATTTGAGAGGAAAGTTGTTTTAACTGTTCCAAGCATTCTATTTTATATATAGAAGCAGGGCCAGGATTTTGATTCGGGGGGGGTGAGTTTGATTCAGGAGGGGGGGCTGAGTCTGAGTGAGAGAGGATATACCCTAGCAAACCTTTTGTATTGTTATCCCAATACCCCCATGCATGCATATGGGATATATTGAGCATGGTGATCAGATCATGATATGAATAAACATAACAGTTTAAATAATGTACCAGTAAGGCCTTCCCACTCTGAGAATTTCGGGGTGAAGCCCCTCAAGGCCCCCCTGGCTACATGCCTGTATACAAGCATTTCAATTGCATCCTTCAAAGACTTTTTTTTTTGCTAGGAACAGAGACTTGCACGACTGATATCATCATTTGGAGTAGCACATAAAAGCTGGTTGGTCAAGAACCAGCTGAAAATAAAGATTTACAAGTTTTTGAGCTTTTTAAACTGTGGCCCCTTACGTTAATGTTTTGGTCACAAAAAATTGACAAGATTAATAGGTTTCTGAATGCCACCCACTTAAAGAAATCTGTCAGCAACAGTGTGCAGTGTTTACAGGGAACTCTGCAGAAAATGTTTTATCTGTACTTAAAAAGGGGAAATCGGCCTGTATAGCAGACCTTGCAAATGCCAATTTATTTATTATTTATTTATTTACTATATTTATATCCCACCTTTCTCTACCCTGGAGGAGTCTTAAGGCAGCTTACAGATAGGCAATAATTCAATGCCTTCACAACTCACTCTCTCTCGGCATTACTTCGCGAACAAAGATTCTTAGGAAGGGCTCATCCCACGCTTTTGATGACTAAAAAGGCCAATCTGAGACAGGCAAGTTCGGTTGCAGAAAGCACAGCAGAAAGTCTCCTTGGGTGATGTTGTTTCCAAGTTGCGGTTCTTTCTTTCTCATTTCTCTTTGAGATCCATTCGGCGTGTCTTCTCGAAAGAGACAGCAGCATTGTGGATAGTGTATCTCTATGCCTCTCGATGTGAGGCCAGGGTGGACCATTGTTGCTGATCAATCTGGCCGAGCCTGAGATGTTGTTTCAGGGAGTCCTTGTATCTCTTTTTTGGGGTGCCTCTCTTGCGCTGACCCATGGCGAGTTCACCATAGAGTAGTATCTTTGGGAGGCGGTGGTCCTCCATCCTAGAGACGTGCCCTGCCCAGCACAGCTGTGTTCTCAATAGCATGGCCTCAATGCTGGTGATCCCTGTTTGCTCAAGGACAGCGACATTCGTCACATAGTCAGTCCAGTGTACATTTAGGATTGTGCGAAGACAGCGCTGATGAAAGCATTCAAGGAGTTGTCGGTGTTGGCGATAGGTGACCCATGTTATTTAATAAATATATTAAAATAAGCTGGAAAATCTGTGTTGGTCTAGTTTAATACGTTGTTTTATCTTTGTGATGCTTTTATATGTTTGTAAGCCGCTCCGAGGCCCCAGGGAGTGGCGGCATACAAGTCCAAATAATAAATAAATAAATAAAATTCAAAATAAAGAACATTAAAACATTCTAAAACATTACTATCAGTAGAAAACCATGCAATCTGCATTTCTAATCCAGGTCATTTCCTGCACAGCCCAACCTGTATCTCAAAAAATAGAGCGGAGAGGGGAAAACTGGTGCCATTTTTGGAATCGGCAGATGAAACATACCCAGAAACAAGGCTAACATCTGAGGCAAAAAAAATGTGCATTGACCAGTGATTGGTAAATTTTTCATTTTTGCATCTATTTAAATACCTACTGTATATATCTGAGGTCATGCAAAAATATCTTGGGCAGAAAGAGTTCGCAAATGTGGAAAGTTGAAGAAGACTTTTGTTCTAGATAATGAAGATATGAATTTGAAACAAGATCAGAGTTTGGAATTTCTTACTTTTTTACTACAGTGCCCAAACTCCCATGGCCAGCATGACCAGGGATTATGGGAGCGAATGTCCCGAAAAGTAACTTTTCCAACTGCTGATACAGATAACGCACATCCGCAGTGGAACATTTTAAACCTTATCTTCTGGCACAGCGTCTGGAATAGAACTAAAGGCACAAGTGGAAACAAGGTGCTGCAAATCTATTTAGAGCTCCATGAGAGGGTTGAGGATATTTCCTCATTGGATTCTAAGAATGTAACACGAGTAAATTTTGAATTGCCTTTTCCAGTTCTGTGCCTGCACACACACACCCCTCCTGCCTAACCACACCACTTCCCTGGGGAATGGAAAAGGTCTTTCCTCAGACAATTGCAACAGCTGAACCCCAGACAGGGCACACGGAGGGACAGTTGTAAACCGATCCCAGCACAAGGAAATCGCGGCCAATTAATGGAAAATTCACTCCTGACAGGAAACAATTGTGACTCTTCAAGCTTCACCCCTAAGACACAAACAATGTTATCATTTAACAACCTGATTGGGAAGTCTACTGCGAAGCCAGCACTTGGATAAGTTATTTTTGGACTTATTTTATTTATTTATTTATTTATTTATTTATTTATTTATTTATTGGGGCTTCTTCGCCGCCGACTCCCGGGGGCTCGCGGCGGCTCACAGAGCCAATGGCACAGCGCCACAGGTTAAAAACATAAAAACAGTTAAAAACAATTAAACAACAAAATGCAATGTAACAATTGAGCAGCAGAAAATATCACAGCCCAGAGAGTATAGACGAGGCCTACTCGCCGAAGGCCTGCCTAAACAAATGAGTTTTGCAGGCCCGTCTAAATGGCAGCAGATCTCTCAGGGCTCTCAGCCCGCCGGGAGGGCGTTCCATAGTGTGGGAGCTATAACAGAGAACGCCCTCCGGTCGATGTTAGATGCCGACTTTGCAGATGGTACTACTAGCAGGTTGGCCTCTTGGACCGAAGTGATCTCGCTGGGCAATATGGGGTGAGACGGTCCCTCAGATACGCTGGCCCCAGACCGTGTGTGGCCTTGAAGGTAAGAACCAGCACTTTGAAGGCGACCCGGTGCTCAATAGGCAGCCAGTGCAGATCCTGCAAAATTGGTGTTATACGGCATCCTGCTGGTGCCCCAGACAGGAGCCGGGCGGCAGTGTTCTGCACCAGCTTGAGCTTCCGGATCGGCGACATAGGCCGGCCAACGAAAGCGCGTTACAGTAATCTAGCCTTGAGATGACCGTGGCTTGGATCACCGTGGCTAGGTCGTCGGAGAGGTAGGGGCCAGCCTCCTTGCCTGGCGGAGATGGAAAAAGCAGCCTTGCTGGCCATGGAGACCTGGGCCTCCATGGTCAGCTGGGAGTCCAACTGGACACCCAGGCTCTTCACCGACGGCACTGGATGCAGCGCCGCACCGTCCAGGGTCGGAAGCCGGGCACCCACCTCGCCCGGGCCGCCCAGCCACAAGATCTCAGTCTTCGCCGGATTCACCATCAACCTACTGGCTCGCAGCCATCCAGTAACGGCTTCGAGGCAATGTTGGAAATTATCGGGGACGGATTCCGGCCTGCCCTCCATCCTCAGAATGAGCTGGGTGTCATCGGCGTACTGATGGCAGACCAGCCCATAACTCCGCACCAGCTGTGCAAGCGGCTGCATGTAGATGTTAAATAATAGGGGGGAAAGAATGGCCCCTGAGGGACTCCACACACTAATGGGGGAGCCCTCGGAGACCTCCCCGCCCCTCCTCACACGCTGAGACCGCTGGCGGAGGAAGGAGGACAGCCATTTAAGGACAGTCCCCTCACTCCGGCCATGGCCAGGCGGTGGATCAAAAGATTGTGGTCGACCGTGTCAAACGCTGCCGTGAGGTCCAATAACACGAGCAGCGCAGACCCGCCTTGGTCAAGCTGGCAGCGGAGTTGGTCTGTGATGGAGACCAGGACCGTCTCCGTCCCGTGCCCCGAACGGAAGCCGGACTGGAAGGGGTCTAGCCATGTTGTATCATCTAAGAAGGACTGCAGCTGCTCATTACTGCCCTCTCAACTACCTTGCCCAGGTATGGAAGATTCGACACTGGGCGGTAGTTGGAGGGAACCGAGAGGTCCAATGATGGTTTCTTCAGTAATGGAGCCACCACCGCCTCTTTAAGCACTCTGGAAAGACTCCTTGCTCAAGGGAGCTGTTTATGACATTCAACAGAGGCCCACGTAACCCCTCCAGGCAAGATCTAACAAGCCAGGAGGGGCACGGGTCGAGGGAGCAGGTGGTGGGGCGGGCCGCAGCCACTATCTTATCAACAGCATCTGCGTCCAGTGGCCGAAACCGGTCGATGGTGGGCCCGGCGGAGGGCCACGGAGTCTCAAAGCTCTCACTGTATCAATTGTGGCCGGAAGGTCCCGGCGGAGGCTCAGTATCTTGTCTGCAAAAAAGCTCTGGAAGACACCGGCGGTAAGGGCCTGATCGCTGTTTTTTGGGACGGTAGGGACCGTCGTCAGGGATCGAATTACCTTAAAGAGTTG
Source organism: Anolis apletophallus (assembly GCA_030556195.1). Lineage (NCBI taxonomy): Eukaryota > Metazoa > Chordata > Lepidosauria > Squamata > Anolidae > Anolis > Anolis apletophallus. Next base: position 187,877,153 of record JARBWK010000004.1, read on the forward strand.
AGGAGAGTGGTGGCTGAGATGTTCTGGCACTTGTGATCCAAAAATACTAAGTTTTCCAACCACTTCATGAATCACAAGGAAAGTCAACAATTACTCATATGTTGAATTTGAATTCAAGAATACAGATTTCACCAAGTGCCATAACATTAACATTTAACATACTATCATACTGCAATCTTCTACAGTTTTTCTAGTTAGGTAAATTTACCCTTTCCTCTCCATTGGCGCCCCCTTGTCACGGGCGGGAGAGGCTTGCGTACTCTAATGCAGTGTTTCCTAACCTTTTTTGAGCCACGGCACATTCTTTACATTTACAAAATCCTGGGGCACACCACCAACCAAAATGACACAAAATGACATTCTAACACAGTAATACATATAGTTAATATGTTTTTAAATGTATTTATACACTCAGTGTGAAACCTGGGCCTGTTTTGATGAACACAACATAGATATCCTGGCAGGAATGGCAGAAGGACATATGCGAAGGTCTTGCTCAACAGCTGTCAGTCTCTCTCTGTGTTTAGAAAAAATGTGTCCATATAGCTTCAAAGCAGTCCACTAGTACTGTTCTTATGCATCAATACACCTCATGGAACAATAATGAGGCTTCCACTTTCAATATATATGCTCCTGTATCATTCCAGGTGGGCATTAGATGAGTCCCTCATGTATTACTGGCGAACAGGAGAGTTGTTACACAGTTACTAGAAAGGTAATCGCGTCCAGTCAATACCAAATGTAGTAATAGTTGGTACACATAAACACAAAAACGGCCGAAGGAGGCAGCGCCCCAGCCCCTTCTTCTTCGCCGCCGCCCGGCCCTTCCTCCTCCTCCTACCCCCGCAAGCAGCAGGAGTTCAGCAGGAGGGGGAAGAAAGGGGGGAAGAGAGGTTTTCCCGTGACACACCAGGTGATTGCTCACAGCACACTAGTGTGTCACGGCACAGTGGTTGGGAAACACTGCTCTAATGAAGTTGCGAGCTATGCTGGCGGTGGCGTAATAGCCACAGGTAGGGCCTCCCACGCCAGACAGGTCACAACCGAAGGGTCTGACAAAGAGCGTCAACAGGTAGGATGGGCTCTCTAGCCTTTTGGCAACCATCCTAAGAGAAGGAAAATTCTGATTTCAAACCCAGGCAGATGGTGCTCGTCTAACCCTGTAAGGTCAACCATCTAAGACAGGGCTGTCCAACTGGTGGCCCCGGGGCCGGATCCGGCCCCGTAGCCTGTTGGACACGGCCCCACCTATGCCCTCAGCCGCCATTTTTAAATTTAAAAAAAATGCTCACAGCACACTAGGTGTGCCACGGCACAGTGGTTGGGAAACACTGCTCCTAATGAAGTTACGGCGCTATGCTGGCGGTGGCGTAATAGCCACGGGTAGGGCCTCCCACGCCAGACAGGTCACAACTGAAGGGTCTGACAAAGAGCGTCAACAGGTAGGATGGGCTCTCTAGCCTTTTGGCAACCATCCTAAGAGAAGGAAAATTCTGATTTCAAACCCAGGCAGATGGTGCTCGTCTAACCCTGTAAGGTCAACCATCTAAGAGAAGGAAACTCAAATCAAATTTACGACCCGAGGACCTCGCTGACACCGTCCTAAGCTTGCTAGGCCCCGGCAGACGAACCTTTGGTTTAAAGGGTGAGGCCAGTTCTGTGCACGCTGCGCTCCACCAGAAAAATCCATTGCACAGGCTCGAAGGACACATCCAACTTCCTTGTAGAAAGCGTGGGATGAGTCCTTCCTAAGAATCTTTGTTCGCGAAGTAATGCCAGGGAGAAATTTACCCTCAATCGGTAATTCTGTCTTGGTCTATGCAGGCAGAAGAATGATGTATAGACTGAGCATCTCTGATGAAGGATTCTGAATCCAAAATACTCCAAAATCCAAGTGTCTACATGGGTGGTTGAGATAATAGCAAGACCACCCATACAGCAAGACCACGTCCCACTCAGATGAAGCAGATGGAGCATAAAAGTTCCCTCTTTCATGTATCGTGTATCTTCCAGTGCGACTGTGCTGTATATCGCTGTTTTCATTGTGGAGGGGGGGGGGCTTCCCCCTTTTTGGGATATTTTTGGGATTTGCCGCACTGTTTATTGATTTGTTACTGGATACCTTTCTTGCTTGCATTTTGGCATAGAACTTGGGATATACTTTGTCCTTTTGCAGGTCTATTACCCTACAATTAGGGCTTATGGTGACACTCAATACTTATTATTATTTTCACACCTATAGCTAGAAGTCTTTATTCATTAGGCTTGGCCTTCTGTTTTGTTTTGCTATTTCTGACTTGGAGTCCCACTGTGTTTTTGCTGGTTGAGATAATGACATCTTTGCTTCTGATGGTTCAGTGTATATAATATTGTTTCATGCGCAAAATTATTTTAAATATAGCAAGATATTTATATATGTTGATAAAGTGTATATAAAACATAAATATTCTGTTCCATCTCCAAGATATCTCATTATGAACATACATGCAAATACAGGTATTCCAATATCTGAAATTCAAAACATTCAGAGTCCAAGCATTAAAAAGGATTTGTTACTCACTGGACTGGAATTTTTAAATTCTACTTCAAGTAAATTCCAACTAGGCAAACCTGGAAAAATGTTTTCTGCTCATCCCTTCGAAACTAATTTTCTGATTCCATGGGTATTTATGGTATTTACGGTAGCTTGTTTTAAAGTAGCACAAGGTCCCATGGTGACACAGCAGGTTAAACCGCTGAGCTGCTGAACTTGTTGACTAAAAGATTGGTGGTTCGAATCCTGGGAGCAGGGTAAGCGCCCACTGTTAGCCCCAGCTTCTGCCAACCTAGCAGTTTGAAAACTTGCAAACGTGAGTATATGGGAAGGTAATGGCCCTCCATGCAGTCATGCTGGCCACATGACTTTGGAGGTATCTACGGTCAACACTGACTCATCGGTTTAGAAATGGAGATGAGCACCACCCCCCAGAGTAGGCCACGACTAGACTTAATGTCAAGGGAAAACCTTTACCTTTAAAGTAACACCTTTGCTGTGGTATGAAGATATACCATTTCACTCTGCTTTATGCATGGACCAGGTCTCACTGTAATAATAACACGTTTAAATATCCAAGTTTTCAAAGATCAATTTGCACAGGTGTCAAAACACATTTAAAATGCAAAAACTTACCACGGTCGGGTTCCCACTGCTTATCAGCTGGCTGACTTCGTGAAAAATGCTCTTGCATTCAATTGATTTGTCTAAGGACCCTCGTTTTACTATTACTGCTACTGCTAATAATATCTGTTCTCGTACATACTTCTGAAGGCTGAAAACAAAATAAAAGAATACATTCAGCGTCAACACTGACCAAGACAACCATTCTAACATTTGTCAAGTAAAAACCTATATTAATGCTTTCGGAGAACAAGAAAAGATTGAATTGACCCATCTCCAAGCAGCTTGGTCAAACACTTTGATCTGCTGCGGCTTCAAGTAACGAATCAATCTATTGTACACCATGAATTTCTGAGAGTTTTGTTCTTTACAAAGATTGCCACACTTTGCATTGTTGAGGATTTGGACCTTTCATCTGTATTTCCCATCGTACAGTTGCTGCCATCAGCCTCCTTCAGGATTATGTCTGTTATAACAGGCTATGTTTTGAATTTAATTTTAGTTGTTAAGTCATAATTTGTGTTTATATGTTGGATTGTTTAAATTTTATTAGTATGGATGTATTGTTGTTTTATTCGAGCATATGTTTGGAATCTGCCCTGAGTCCCTTCGGGGAGATAGAGTGGAATATGAATAAAGTTGTTCTTGTTGCTGTTATTATTATTATTATTAATTCAATAAATTATAGTAAGAATCTAACATGGTACAGTCATTCTGCAATGGACCAAAGGACTCTGTACACCAGGAACGTGGCACAGCTGGCTGGGTGTCAGCTTCGTAAGATCTCTACTGACCAGAAGGTCATGAGTTCGAGGCCTGCCCAGGTCAGGGTTAGCTCTTGACCAATTATGTATCATGTTGTCGACCTTGCAACCTGAAAGACAGTTGCATCTGTAGGAAATTTAGGGACCACTTTGTGTGGGGAGGCTAAATTTAATTGATTTACGAGGCCATAAAATTCTTCAGGAAAAATACAAAAAAGAATGAAGAAATGAAACAGCTCCCCCTGGTGGCCAGAAACGGAAATGTTAAATTGCCTCTATGTCTGTCATATATGTTGTATGTCAAATGGCATTGAATTTTGCCTGTATATGTGCATTGTGATCCGCCTTGAGTCCCCTGCGGGGTGAGAAGGGCGGAATATAAATGATGTAAACAAATAAATAAAGTAGTCCAGCAATCTGTTTCCACAGTGAGCAGCCAGATACCCATGGAAAGCTCACAGAATATGTATATGATTGCACCACTTTATTCTCAGTGCGGTAGACCCAATCTCTTTATTAACATCAATTATTCTAGTCCTCTCTCATGCTGACGTTTTGGTTACCGGTCTCCAATATTGCTTATAAACTTTAACTGGGAATTACTTTAATTCACTAGAAATTACCTTGGAGCATTTATGGCTAAACCAGAGTTTGTAATAAAAAATGTGGCCATTTCCTACTTTATTGGGAAGCAGTTAAAGAAGTAGAACATTAGGAAAGCAACAACATTAATCTGTTGGGGGCGCTTTGAATATAATTTTCCTGTTTCTTGCCAGGAGATTGGCCTGGATGGCCCACGAGGTCTCTCCCAATTCTATGATTCTATAAGTAAGCTTTAATGCTGTTTTATTTCAATTTCTCTGGGAGGTGCTTTTCTGCTAAAGAGTGAAGTAAACATATTTAATTCAGTTAGTCATGACTTTACAATGCCCCTAGTTTAAGGTTTAAATTTTCTATAAAAATTAACAGGTATCACATTGAACTCCTCTCATTTGTTCTGAAGTGCTTAGAAACCTACTGATGTTTAACTGCTGAAAATAAAAGACAAGATACATGGAAACACTGGGTTGTTTTTTTTAAGTTGGAAGGAATGGAGGAAGGAAGACAGGACTGATAATACAAGTAAATTTCTTTCTTCATTAAATAACAAAAATCAACTTTAAGTGAAATTTCAGGGAACAGCTAAAACGGTTCAGTTAGCTATCACTGGAATCCACATTAACAGAAGAAATTATTTTTAAGCCAGATATCTAGCACGAAAAAAGGATCATTATGACTAGCAGAGCTTCTTTGGAAATGAAAATTTTCCCCATCATCTGATATGCAATAATTTTATTTGAAGATGTTAAGAACAAAACTTGGAACCATCTACAAACAAAACACATGTTCATCAATTAATCTATGGTCTCTTTGCCATTAAAAAATCTTATTACTCAAGTATCTTAATTTTTAAAATAATTTTATTTTATACATGTATGCAAACATGTACGAATACACATACATAGACAACCCACCATCTATGTTGCAGTTACCCCTCGTCCCACCTCCAGTGCACCCACCACCTTGGCTTCCATCACTAATCCCCATAGAGTTTATGCTCATTTTATTTACCCATCTATCTAGGTCAGGGCTGCCCAGGAAGTCGATCGCGATCGACCAGTCGATCGCGGGACCGAAGGAGGTCGATCGCAGCCGGATGGGGCGCTTCTCAGAGGGGGAGGAGCCAGGCCGCGCCAAGCCCCGCCCCTCCCCCGGCTTCGGCACTCCCCGCAGCTGCTCCAGCCTTGAGGAGGGCAGGGCCAAGCCAGCCTTGTGCAAGCTATGCCACCACTGGCTTGGCCCTGCCTTGCTCAAGGCTGGAGCAGCTGCTGCTAGAGCTGAAGCCAGAGGGGGCGGAGCCAGGCCGCACCAAGCCCCGCCCCTTCCCCAGCTTCAGCACTCCCAGCAGCTGTTCCAGCCTTGAGGAAGGCAGGGCCAAGCCAGCCTTGTGCAAGCTATGCCATCACTGACTTGGCCCTGGCCCTGCTCAAGGCTGGAGCAGCTGCTGCTAGAGCTGAAGCCAGAGGGGGCGGAGCCAGGCTGCACCAAGCCCCGCCCCTTCCCCGGCTTCAGCACTCCCAGCAGCTGTTCCAGCCTTGAGGAGGGCAGGGCCAAGCCAGCCTTGTGCTAGCTAGCTATGCCACCACTGGCTTGGCCCTGCCCTCCTCAAGGCTGGAGCAGCTGCTGCTAGAACTGAAGCCAGAGGGGGTGGAGCCAGGCTGCGCCAAGCCCCGCCACCTCCCCGGCTTCAGCACTCCCAGCAGCTGTTCCAGCCTTGAGGAGGGCAGGGCCACGCCAGTCTTGTGCTAGCTATGCCACCACTGGCTTGGCCCTGCCCTGCTCAAGGCGATAGCAGCTGCTGCAAAGCTGAATCCAGAGGGGCGGAGCCAGGCCGCACCAAGCCCCGCCCTCTCCCCAGCTTCGGCACTCCCAGCAGCTGTTCCAGCCTTGAGGAGGGCAGGGCCAAGCCAGCCTTGTGCTAGCTATGCCACCACTGGCTTGGCCCTGCCCTGCTCAAGGCTGGAGCAGCTGCTGCAAAAGCTGAAGCCAGAGGGGGCGGAGCCAGGCTGCGCCAAGCCCCGCCCCTTCCCCAGCTTCGGCACTCCCAGCAGCTGTTCCAGTCTTGAAGAGGGCAGGGCCAAGCCAGCCTTGTGCTAGCTAGCTATGCCACCACTGGCTTGGCCCTGCCCTGCTCAAGGCTGGAGCAGCTACTGCCAGAGCTGAAGCCAGAGGGGGCGGAGCCAGGCCGTGCCAAGCCCCGCCCCTTCCCCGGGTTCGGCACTCCCAGCAGCTGTTCCAGCCTTGTGGAAGGCAGGGCCAAGCCGGCCTTGTGCTAGCTATGCCACCACTGGCTTGGCCCTGCCCTCCTCAAGGCTAGAGCAGCTGCTGCTAGAGCTGAAGCCAGAAGGGGGAGGAGCCAGGCCATGCCAAGCCCCACCCCCCCTGCTCCACCCTGCTTCTCTCTCGTCCGGAAGCAAACGTGGACAGTGCGCAACGCAGGAGGCGCGCGCACGGAAAGTAGATCTTTCTGACTTGGTTTTATTATAAGTAGCTCACATGCTGAAAAAGTGTGGGCACCCCTGATCTAGGTCAATAGATTCCTCTTGTTTTTATTTCTTCAATTCTCTCAGCAGATATGCTATAGCCAGCTTCCAGTTTCTTCCAAAAATTAAAAATTACAGACTTATTTCATAATTGAATTATGGCAATAAATTATCTGTCACAATTCTGGCAAATAGATTTAAACAAGTGCTAGCAAATATTATTCATAAGGACCAAGCGGGATCCCTACCGGACAGTCATTTGAGTCAGAATGTCAGAACAATTCTGAGCGTGCTGGAGGTGGCAGAGAGTGACCCTAATAAAGATCTGGTATTATTCTTCCTGGATGCAGAAAAATCATTTGATCATGTTAACTTGGATAAAGTTTTGGAATTGTATGAGTTGGGCTACAGGTTTGTTTTTTTAAATAAAAAAAAAACAGTGGAGGAAATATACTCTTACCAAAATGCGAAGTTAAAAATAAATAAACAATTGACGAAGGATATAGCTATACAGAAAGAGACCAGACAAGGTTACCCACTTTTGCCATTGTTGTTTATTTGGGGATTGGAAATTCTACATAAGAATCAGAGAGGACAAGCAAATCGCAGGGTTCAAAGGAGCCAGGAAATCAAAACTAGAACATATGAGGACTACATGGTTTGTATTCTATCTAACTCAACACAGAAAATTCCAAAACTATTAGATGTAATCAAATTGTACAGTGAGGTATTGGGATTTAAAATAAACAAAGATAAATCCAAATTTATTACAAAAAAATATAGACACCAAAATGATTACTCGACTATCTCAACAGAAATGATCACAACTTTTGGAATCTTTATTCAGACACTCTTACAAATAGTTCGAAGAATGCTTTATACTTACTTTGGTCTCTGTAAGACGTACGTTAAAAGGAATGTTCGTAGTGACTCAATGCTACTTTTTTCCAATAAAATCCATTCACGTACAACAGCTTCCATTATCGCTGTGGCGGCTTGGAAAAGGACATAGTCCACTTTACTAGTTTCTGTCAGAGAGATTCAGAACTGTGAGTTTACATACAATGAAAAAGCCTCCTTTATGAAAATACAGCAACACAAAAACAGGATTTTTTTTCATTTTATTTTTGTTCTTCAACCCCCTTTGAAGAGATTACCACTCATAACACAGTAAAGCAAAGGATACATTTAATTTACAACATATTAAAATAATCTATGGTGCAAACTATAAAATAATTGGAAAAGATACGACTTCCTGAGTATTTATTAACAGTCAGTTGTTTACCGTAAAGTTAGTTCAGGCAACGTTGGCTTTCAAGTGAGAACCAAGGCCTGTGTTTTTGTGTCAAGTCACGTCCTGTTTTTGGATTCAAGTATCTATATTCTTATTTCATTATTCTTGCTCAAGTTTTTTGAAGTATATCTTTTGCTGATGGGTTTATGCTGTACATGTGAGTTTTGGTTAGTCCTGGATTGTATAACTTTTGGATTTTTATGAGACATTTGGATTACTGTGTGCTTATTAGTAATAATAATAAAAATAATAAATAGTAATAAGTTATTACCTATTGCCAAACCTGTTTTGGATTATTCCTCTACTTTCTTTAATCCAGTTTTTTTTTCATTTTTTGTGTTTTGTTACAATAAACCAGTGGTTCTCAAACCTTTTTGGCCTACTGCCCCCTTTCCAAATTTTTTTTTACTCACCGCCCCCCTAGAAATTATTTTTAATTTTTTTAATAGCAATTAAACAGAAAGATATATGTATTAATGTTTCTACATTTTTCGTAACATTAAATGTTTTAATGTGTTTTAATTTTAACCTAAATGTTAATTGCATGTTGTTTTTATGGCATTGAAAAAAGAAGGGGCCAGCACACCTTGAAAAGCGCCTCCCGCTCGCCCCGCCCCGCGCCAGGCCCAGCAAGGCGCACTTGCGAGGACGTCTCAATTGGAAGAAAGAGGCAATACACAGAACTGCGCCATGGACGGGGTTGACGAGAAGAAGGCACGCACTGCGGTTTCCATGGCAACGCTTGCCCGGCGATCGCGCGCTTGTGACTCATGTCCCTGCGAGTTGGAATCCCCGGGCAGGCGTTGCCGTGGAAACCGCAGCACGCGCCTCCTTATTCTAGTCAACCCCGCCCATGGCACAGTCCTGTGTACCGCCTCTTTCTTCCAACGTGGATGTCCTCGCAAGCACGCGACCCTGCAAGTGGCAAGCAAGCCTGGCTCACGCCACTGCCCCCTTGCAGGGGTTCAGTGCCCCCAAATTCTCCTGAGCCTCCCAGCGCCCCCTTGGATCGCCCCACCGCCCACCAGGGGGTGGTACCGCCCACTTTGGGAACCACTGAAATAAACTCTTTGTTTATTCTTTGCAATCTTGTGCGGTGCTATGGTCATAGGTGGCTCCAGGTCTGGGGTGCAACAAGAACTAATCTGGCACCATCCCTTTAAACAGCTTGCAGTAGGGGTGCCCTAACCCACCCATCCTTTTCTTCACATTCAAAAATCAATAGCTTTTTCAGCCTTGAATCCAAGAATGAATTCACTCTGAGATCAATGGGACTGATTCCGTATTAAAGTACATAGGATCGCAATGAAAAAAATACACTTCCTGCTAGAATGAAAAGGAGCAGCGTTTTACACACATACACATGCAGTTAAGAAGTAGGTCATATCCCTTCATGGACTCGCTTTAACAACTTAAATGCCATATATTTTGAGGACTTACCTAAAATATGCTTGCAAACTGCAAATGGTGATTTAGATTTTCGAAATGATAAGAATATGTGTTCCGCATGCTGACGTTGTTCGTTATTGACCATGGAAGGTGGTGCCTAATGAGAAAATAAAAGGTTTTTATTGCCAGTGTTTCCCAACCTTTTTTGAGCCGCGGCACATTTTTTACATTTACAAAATCCTGGGGCACACCACCAACCAAAATGACACAAAATGACACTCTAACACAGTAATACATATAGTTAATATGTTTTTAAATGTATTTATACACTCAGTGTGAAACCTGGGCCTGTTTCGATGAACACAACATAGATATCCTGGCAGGAATGGCAGAAAGACACACACGAAGGTCTTGCTCAACAGCTGGGAGTTATAGTTCACCCGCAATCAAAGAGCATTCTGAACTCCACTAATAATGGAATGGAATCAAACTTCCCACACAGAACTCCCATAACCAAGATAAAATACTATAAGAGTTTGGTGGGCATTGACCTTGAGTTTGGAGTTGTAGTTCACCTATATCCAGAGAGCACTGTGGACTCAAACAATGTTGGATCAGGACCAAACTTGGCATGAATACTCAATATGCCCAAATGTGAACACAGATGGAGTTTGAGAAAAATAGACCTTGACATTTGGGAGTTACAGCTTCTGGGATTTATAGTTAACACACAATCAAAGAGCATCCTGAACTCTTGCAACAATGGAAATGAACCAAACTTGGCATATTGAACTCTCAATTTCCCACGGCACACCTGATGATCACTCATGGCACACTAGTGTGCCACGGCACACTGGTTGGGAAACACTGGCCTATGGAATCCAGAAAACTGTCACTTTTAATAAAATCACAACAAAAGGAACAAGCTCATCATTTCATGAACAGAAATTGTTAATTTGAGGTTGTTCTTTCAGTGCTAATACAGCCAGCTGCTTATTAAAAAATTTAAAATCAGACATAGAAGGGGTAAAAAAAGGCTCAACAATGCAACTTGATTTGTTCTTGTACCCAATTTTCAAGCTGTTTATAGGATTTTAAAGGGAATTCTGTGATCCAATGAAACATACACTGATGTTCAAGCTAGGTTTGGGATATGCATAAATAAAATATCAATATATGCACTGCTTTGAATCCATTTTGGGAGTCGCCAGCTCCAGACATACAGTGTACTATACGACACGGATGGCTTTTTCCTACAAACCATTTTTGATATATAGAAAATGCTTTGAGATGCATATTATAAATGCATTTTGCCACGCAATGTGATTCCTTTTTTCATCAGTGGTCAAGCTTTATAGAAAAGACAGTGGCAGTATCATCCAAGGAATAACTTTCCTATTAAGTAGAGAGCAGAGAATTTACAACCTAGACCAGCGGTTCTCAACCTGGGGGTCATGACACCCAGGGGGGTCGTTGGGCCATTTTCCGGGGTTCACGAAGGCATCTTGGTTTGCCCTGCCCCCTCTTCAAAATGACTGCTGGCCCCTGTGCCAGCCAAACAGCCAGGCATTCCAGGTCAGCCCCCCCACCCTTCACACAGGGCTGCATGGCGTCAGGAGGAGGAGGAGCTTAGAGCACAAGGGAGAAGGTACACTCTTTTTTGGAGACCTTCTTGGGCCCTTGCCCCCTGGTGAGCTCGGAAGGGGCGGGGGTCGAGCGGAAGGCTCCCTGTATGGGCTGGCTCTTGCTGCCCAAGTTTGATCCAGGTGCATCATTGGGGAGGTCGATTTCTCTGGTGTGGGTGAACTACAACTCATATAAACAAAAGTCAGTCCCCGTCCCCCCCAATTTCCAAAGAAAAAGCCCTCCAGTAATCAAATCTCAGCATATCAGCATGTGTTCCAAGTTTGGTCCAATTTAATTGTTGTTGGATTTCAGAATACTCTTTGATAGCAGAGGAACTATACATCCCAGTAACTCCCAAATGCCAAGGTCTATTTTCCCCAAACTCCACCAGTCCTCAGATTTGGGCATATTGAGTATTTGTGCCAAGTTCTGTCCAGATCCATAGTCGTTTGGGTTTACAGTGCTCTCCGGATGTAGATGAACTACCTCTCCCGTAATTCACTATCAATTCCCCCAACCCCCTCCAGTATTTTCTATTGGTCATTGGGGTTCTGTGTGCCAAGTTTGGTCCAGGTCTATAATTCGTGGGGGCCTCAGTGGTCTGTGGAAGTCTGAGCTGCATTGGTTGAAGGTACTGCAAATCCCATCATCCGTTGTCCATACTCCACCAAACATATTGTTTTTGTGATTAATCACTATGCTTTAATTATGTTCAATTTGTAACAATGAAAATACATCCTGCATATCAGACAATTGCATTACAATTCATAACGGTAGCAAAATTACCATTATGAAGTAGCAATGAAAATACAGTTGGGAGTCACCACAACATGAGGAACTTTATCTAGGGGTCACAGCATTATAAAGGTTGAGAACCACTGACCTAGACACTCCTGTACCATAGTATGTAGTGAACTAGATGTTTCAAGCAATCATATGTTCTGTAGCAGCAACCTTACTGTGGATTTCCATAATGCAGAATCAGGCTGATAGGGGCCAGAAAAGAGTCCTAGTTCCAACTATAAACTACTAGTTGTTTACCCTTACTTCACACAATGTATTCTTATCAGGAACAGTCATAATTAAAATCCACCACAATAAAGGCACATTTGGTGTTTACATAATATATATTTAATTACATTTAATTTTTTTAAAGGTCAATGTTGCTATTTTTAAGCAACCAATATTACAATATTTCAAGATAAGGTTAGAAACGACAACTTTCAAACCGAGAGCAAAGTATTAGCAGTAATATACTGCCCCCTCGTGTAAAGTCCAAAAACTACAAGGCTAAACAATGAAAACGTGACACCTAATGGTGCTCCATGCAGGTATGCCGGCCACATGAACTTGGAGGTGTCTACAGACAAAACTGGTAGGCTCTTTGGCTTAGAAATGGAGGTGAGCACCACCCTCCAGAGTCGGACATGACTAGACTTAATGTCAAGGGAAACCTTTACTTTTTTAGGGGAAACACAATAATAATAATAACAACAACAACAACAACTTTATTTTTATATCCCGCCAACCATCTCCTCTTGGGGACTCGGGGCGGCTTACAAGGGACAAGCTCAAAGACAGTTAAAACAACAAAAACACAATTAAAAATATCTGTAAAAGCAATAACAACGTAATTATACACTACATAAAAGCAATATGGCTAAAAGGAAAGTTAGTTGAGGTACAACTTCAATGGGTGCGATACATTTTACACGAGCATCAGAAATAATCTTATTAATAAAATATTTTGATAATTCTAATAGAAACTTTGCCACACAACTACATCTCCCACTGTTCCGATCTATGCAGCTCCTTGTTTTTGTCCCAACTGCACCTATGCAATGTGTGTAGTTGTTTACATAGCACAACGAAACTAAGTGTGAGGCTCTTATCTTTTTCTCTTCCAACATAAAAGTCTGTTACTCCAAGACCATCAAGTCCTCTGATGATAAGCCCATAGTTTAACATAGATCCTGATATAACAGTAGTGAGTCCAATGGCTCTCTAATGTTAGAAGAGGAAACGTGTGGCTCATAGATAGATTGCAAACACAGGGTACTACAACAGCCCTGGCCCGATTCAATCCCTATAATATTGTAAACATGCTTGTTCTGCCTTTCATGTGTAATAGAAGTGTAGTTCTTCCAGAAGATTGAGTAGATGGCAAATTAAAAGCACGCTGTGCTATATCCGTGTAGCAACTTGACTCAGGACCTCATACTATATCCCAGTGTTTCCCAACCTTTTTTGAGCCGTGGCACACTTTTAACATTAAAAAAATCCGGGGGCACACCACCAACCAAAATGACACAAAATGACACTCTAATACAGTAAAGAACGGCTGGGGGTTGGTGGCCTGCTGGGAGCAGCTGCTGGGAGTGCCAAAGCCGGGGGGGGAGGAGCCAGGCTGCACCATGCCCGCCCCTGCCCCCAGCTTCACCTCTCCCAGCAGCTGCTCCAGCCTTGAGGGGGCAGTGCCAAGCCAGCGGTGCCAGAGCCAGCACAATGCTGGCTTGGCACTGTCCCCTAAAGGCTGGAGCAGCTGCTGGGAGTGCCGGCCGGGAGGGGGCAGAGCCAGGGCCGCCCATGCCCCGCCCCCTCCCCCCAGCTTCAGCTCTCCCACAGAGGAGGAGCATGAGCGGTGGACGGGCTTCAGTGGGCGGGCTCCTCCACGCAGCTTCAGCGAGCAAGGGACAAGAGTCATGGTGGGAGTCATGGCGGATTGGAGGCTGGCTGGGGAAACAGCCGAAGGAGGCGGCGGCCCGGCCCGGCCCCTTCTTCTTTTTCTTCTCCACTGCCCGGCCCTTCCTCCTCCTCCCCCAAGCAGCAGGAGTTCGACAGGGAGGGGGGAGGAAGGGGGGCAGAGAGCTTTTCTCGTGGCACAGCAGGAGGTCCTTCACGGCACACTAGTGTGCCACGGCACACTGGTTGAGAAAGACTGCTATATCCTATAGTGTATGTGTGTGTATATATATATATATATATATATATATATATACACACACACTATATCCCAGGAATAGGGAACGTATGGCACTCCAGATGTTGGGTTGGAACTTATGTTGTTCTACTATAACATCAATCCTCGCTATTAGCTATGCTCCACTAACAAGCACTGTATGCCAACAACATCTGAAGACCTATGTATTCCTCACCAGTAGTATGCATCATGAATAGTACCACCTCATCCTGTACTATCCCAACAGATCGTTGCGCTCTGAGGAACAGAACCTCCTGGTCATTCCCTCCCCCAAAACGTATCGCTTGACGGCAACCCGTCGGCGGGCCTTTTCAATAGTGGCTCCAACACTTTGGAACTCGTTGCCTGCCGACGTTCGCGCCATGCAGAACATTCTCCCATTTCGGAAAGCATGTAAGACCCTGCTATTCCAGCAGGCTTTCGGAGCTGGATGAGCTGCAGTCCCTGTTGCATGTTGCCAATTGCACTCAATTGTTTTTATCCTGTGCCACACTGTGTCTACTATGAGGCTTACTGTGCTTTTTAGATATGTTTTAATTGTGGTTTTTAATTTTGTTGTGCATGATTGTTTTATAGTATGCTGTTAGCTGCCCCAAGCCTTTGGGGAAGGGCGGTAAACAAGTACGAATAAATAAATAAATAAATAAATATACAGAATCTTATAGTATCTATATAAATAAAAATGTTTGTGGGATTAACATATTTCAAAAACCACTGGACGAATTGACACCAAATTTGGACACAAAGACACCTATCAAGTGACTGTCATTCATAAAAACACCAAAAAAACACAGGAGAGATTTTAAAAGCCAAAAAACAAAAATTACATTATAATACATGTGCAAAACCACACATATATATGCAAACATACAGTATATACACACACACACACACACACACACAAATATATACACACAAATATATATGCACAAATATACAAACAAAACACACTGGGTCACAGCAACGCATGGCAGAGGACAGCTAGTAAGTAATTGATATAGAACTTGTATAGAAACAAAAAGGACCATAGGCACAAAAAGTGGCCAAGGATTCTAAGATTCGTGCTTGTCAAAGCATTCTCATTTGAAGCATTTAAAACTATAAAGATGATTAAAACTTATAATCAAGTGATCCTTTAATTCCTAAGACATGGGCGTGTGTATATATGTATGTATGCGTTATATATTTACAATTATTTCTATCCCACCTTTCTCAAACCCAAAGGTGACTCAAGGTGGCTTACAACCAGGCAGCAGTTTGATGCCTAACAATTCTCTCTCTCTCTCTCTCTCTCTCTCTCTCTCTCTCTCTCTCTCTATATATATATATATATATATATATCACTAACAGACATATACATCCTTCTGCTCAAAAGAACTTGCAATCTCTCTGTTCACTTCTAAAGTAAATATAATTTGTTATTATATTACATCACTATTATGAGTCATAAAATATTTTACCTTAAAGCTAAATATCACAATTATAATAAATATATTCCTTACAAGAGGAGACAGAAATTATTGGCAAATATGCTTTCATTACTGCAAAAGATAATAGAGTGTTCCATGGTTTAGTTAATAATATAAGGAAATATAGGAAATATATTCAAACATTCAATCATAAGAGCCAGAAGGATAATTGAAAACCAATGACTAGAGGCTTGAAAATGTTTTATTTGGAAAAGAACAAGCAAGGAGAACAGAATAGCAATTTCAAAAGATAGGGTCAGCTTGAACTTCTGTCACGATCACGGACTTAGCGGGCCCCTTAATCACACACACAGAGACGTACTGAAGGCTAACTACTTTATTAAGTATAAAAACAGTTCTAAAGTATATAGTCCAATAATAAGCAAGTGTCCAAAAGGTAGTAAGCAAGATTGTCCAAAGTAACGTAGCAAATAAGCTGGAAGCTTGGCAAGGCTCCGCAATCCAAAGCGGATCAGGAAACAGGGTAATGCTCCGCAAACCAATGCGGATCAGGAAACAGGGCAAGGCTCCGCAAACCACTGCGGATCAGGAAACAAGGCAAATGCAAGGCAAGGCTTGATGACCATGGCTGGCTTGTGGTCCCACACCAGCTTCACGCCTATTCAGGAAAGACGTGGCCGGAGAACTGAGGATGCGTTCCCACGGATCCTGTACTTAATCCTTCGGCCGAGGTCCGCGACGCCTAGACTCTTCGTCTCCAATCTCTACCACGGACCTCGGTCGGTCTAGGACCCTAGACCAAGCCCTCCTGGTAGACTCAATGTCCCGTCTCCTATCGAAGGAGCGACCTTGCCTCTCAGCAGCTGTGTCGCTATCTTCCTGAGAACTTTCCTCCCTAGCACTTTCCCACTCGGCTTCTTCCATGTTTACACTTTCAAGTTCCTGGGAATTCCTCCCCCCGGGGTGTTCATAACTCCCTTCGCTGCTTCTCATCTCCACCTGGTGATCGGAATCTATGCTAGGCCCAAACAACATCTCATCCCATGCCAAGCTCTCCGTGGGCGACTGAGGCCCATCCGAAGGGCCCTGTGCTTCGCCCCAGTCATCTAGCTCATCCTCTGAATCCACATCTGCTGCTGCAGGCCCTAATGCTAATGGAACCCCAGGCCCTATTCCCAGCCCTCCAGGCACAAACGAGAACTGCTGTGCTACACTATCCCCCCCCCCCTCAGGGCCCCTCCGAGGCCGCCCTCGAGGTTTGGGTTTGTCAGGGTACTTGCGGTGAAAACGAGCCACCAGATCCGGAGCATGGACATCCCGAGCCCGGGTCCAGGAACATTCTTCCGGGCCCAGCCCTTCCAGTCAAGCAAGTACTCCAACTTCCGTAGCGATGCGAGCATCCAAGATGTCCTGAACCTCCAACTCCTCCTCGCCATCGCGCATCACAGGGGAGGAGGCGGCTGCGCCACGTCAGGCCGCACTCTTCGGCTGGCGGAGCAACGAACGATGAAACCCCGGCTGGAGCGTCCTGGCCGCTGGGAGTTGTAGTGTGAAGGAACCCGGCCACACCTTCTCCAACACCGTGGAGGGACCCAAAAAACTCGCGTCCAGCTGGCGGCTGGGGCGCTGCGTAGGAAAATTCTTGGTGGACAGCCAAACTTTATCCCCACGAGGATCTCAGGACCCTCCTGGCGCCGCCGATCAGCCATCCGCTTGTAGTCAGCTCGCCTGGTCCAATTGGGTGCGTAGCAAGTCTTGGAGTGCAGTGAGCCCTGAAGCCAATCCTTAGCCTCAAA